>ML303163.1:0-156974 GCA_005239505.1 Nicotiana paniculata
AGAAAAACTAGGTAGAAGCCTCCTTCAAGCGTGGTGTGTGTTCCTCCACGTCAAATCCCCCCCTCGTGAATAATCTCCCATCCAAATTGTATTTTTGGGTCTATTTATATGTTTTGGGACAAACCCTAAACGTGTAGGATACTTCTAGTCAAACTAGGAAACACTTAAAACCTTCAAAACTCAAACTAGGCCGGATTAGGGACCAGGCGTTACAGGCCAAACGCCTGGCTAGGGCTGGCATTATGGGCCAAACGCCCCCCAAACGCCTGGTGACACCAGGCTTTATAGCCCAAGCGCCCGGCTAAAGCCCGGTTCACTCCTTTTTTACTCTTGAGCGTATTTTTGACGTTTATGCATCCATTTAGCTCGGATTTCATCTCCAATTCACCTACACATGGAATAGACTCCATTATGCACATACAAGGTGTATTTTTATCATTAACGCACATAAAATGTAAGGCACATAATGCTTTAAACCATGAATTATAGCCACACATCACTTAGTTAACCATTGAAATCCGGAAAAGAATTGAAGGAGAATAACAATAGAAAAGTTTTGTGGTGCAAAGGCTGACACGTGAAGAGGAAGAAGAACGAAGAAAAAAAGGGAATGAAGGAAGAGGAAGAAGAGCGAAGGAAAAAGGGATGAGCTAACTAGCAAAAAATAATTTTTAGGTTATGTACAACCTGGGCTACACTGGGTAAGGGCTTCAAACATGGGCCATTTTCTGGTGGGTTGTTGAGCCAAGTGACAAGGGATGAAATTCTCCCTATTTAAAATCTACACAATTTGCAAATATTAAAACCTACATATCTCCTTCATTATAAGGTCAAATTGAGCGATTAAAAAGCCTAACTTAACTAGAATTTCATAAAGAATCCATTGGAGGCATAAAAAGTAAGTTCCGGGATCGTTTGGCATGAGAAACGAGGCAGAATAACTGGCAGAAAATATATAAAACTAGAGTTTGTTCATTCGGAGGGGAGCTCGGATTTGGGCGATTTTGGAGGTGATTTTCACCATATGGATTGGGTTAAGTGTTATATACTATTGTTGGTTATATTTCATGAATCCATCTTCGTTTTTGGGATTCGATTGATGATTTTAAAGTGAAATTGAGGGAGTTAGAGTTTGAGTTTTGGAGAATTTTAAGTGGGGATTTGAGGGACCAAATAGAGTCCTATTTTGATAATTTTTATATGGTTAGACTCGGGAGAGGACGAGATTTATTATCTTCCATTATTGACTGAATTCGATATGTGGGCCCGGGGCCGGGTTTTGGCCGATTTCGGATTTTTGGCATATTTTGTAGTTTTTTTTTCTAGAATTAATTCATTAGACTATGTTGATGATATTAATATGATTATGGTTAGATTCAGAGATTTTGGAGACCGAGTCTAGAGACGAGGGCATCCCGGAGTAGGATTTTACGCTGTTAAGGTAAGTAACATTTTTAACTCTGGCTTTTGAGGGTATAAACTCGGAGAATTAGATATCATGTGATTGTTTGGAGGTGATACCCATGCTAGGTGACGGGCTTGTGGGTGTGCACCGCGAGGGATTGAGATTTGGTCCATCCTGTGAGGCTGTGAGGCTTAATAACTATTATCTGTGGTTATGTGTTTACTTATTGTTGAACTTGTTTACCTTCATGTTAGAGATCATGTTTAGGCTTTATTCATGCTCATATTATTTGTATTCAGTCATAGAAATTATTATACATGTTTACTTCAGTCTCTATTATTTTGCTGATATGTTGTGATACTTGATGTAGGTTGTGTTCCCTTATATGTTGTGAATTGTGAGGCTGGAGAGGTACATGACTGAGTGAGGCCGAGGGCCTGGATATGAGGATATTAATACCATAGCGTGTGAGCTGTCAGCGTAGCATGTGAGCTATCTGTGCAGATCCAGGTAATTGATATTGTAGCGCGTGAGCTGTCTGCGTAGCACGTGAGCTGTCTGTGCGGATCCAGGTAATGATATGGTAGCACGTTAGCTGTCCGTTCTTAGCACAGGGTGATGATGTAGGACGTGAGTTGTCCGCGCTTAGTGCAGAGTGTTGAGTACTGAGTGTGAGTGATGAGTACTGGAGTGACACTGCTGTGAGGTTGTATTCACTTTTATTGTTGTTGTATTATCTGTTAAATTTCTTTGTGGCATTTACTAAGTTATGGGAATTTACCTGTTTATTCATGTTATTGATAAATGGTAAAAAAAATAAAATAGTTGGACTGTTTTTCTTAGCTCGTCACTACTACTCAGTTCCTTAGTTATTTCTGTTACTACTGAGTCCGTTGTACTTATACTACACCCTGCACTATATGTGCAGATCCAGGTGAGCTGGAAAGCTGTGATCGTTGAGTTTAGGTCGGCTATCTGTGGAGACTGCAAGGTAGCTGCTAGTGTCCGCAGGACCTTGTTACTCTTTCTACCATTTATTCTTTTAGACAGTACTATATTTTAGTTCATAGTTTTAGACGCTCGTGACTTAGTGACACCCTGATGTTTTGGGCTAGCTTCCGTATTTTTTTATATGAATTATATTTAGAATCGACTTAGTTTATGAGAAATTTAAATGATGATATTGTTTTATTAATTTCATATAATGGATTTAGTAGTAATTTTATAAATAGGCTTGCCTAGTAACACGATAGGTGCAATCACGACCATGTATGGATTTTGGGTCGTGACAAGTTGGTATCAAAGCCTAGGTTACATAGGTCTCACGAGTCATGAGCGGTGTAGTAGAGTCTTGCGGATCGGTACGGAGACGTCTGTATTTATCTTCGAGAGGCTACAGAACCCTTAGGAAAACTTCACCTTCTTGAATTCTTATCGTTCGGTATTGATTCAGCTTGAAGTGTAACTCTTCGAATTCCTTCCACGCATTCGTATGCGCACATGAGCGCTCGGTATCAGTTGTGCATCGACGAATTGTGATTCCCTGGATGAGGTGCGAGATGTGATTTTTGTGTGTTGATTTTTGGCCGGTCTGGAGGACTTTTGGATGGGTTTTTAGTGTAGTTTGAGCACTGAGGTGTTGATTGTGTGAGCGTGTGCTTGTGGACTTATATGTCCGGTAGTGTCCCTCTTAGTGGAAATGGTGACTGGATGAATATTTGATGAGTATGATGTGACCGCGAGATGAGTTCATATGATTTGAATGTGACGAGAAGGATTTTCTTGAGGTGTTAGAACGAGGATTTGTCTGATAAGAGGTTTATTTCCAGCTTTTGGTTGTGTTGGGCAGAAGTTGTGATTTCAGGTATGTTTTGTTTTCAGACTCGTTCGAGGACCAACGTTTGTTTAAGTGGGGGAGAATGTAACGATCCGACCAGTCGTTTTGACCAATTTCACTTTTCTCGGTTGTTTAAGGGCATAAGTAGCTCCGTATGATGTTTTTTAACTTATGTCAATCATCGGTTTTGGTATTTCAATTTATCCGAAATTGATTTGGGAGAATGGTCTCAGCTAGAAGCTCTAATTTTGAAAGGTTTGACCAAGTTTTTGACTTTTGAGTAAACGAATTCGGATTTGGATTCTTATGTTTCAGTTAGCTTTGTTGGGTTATTTTAGACTTAGGAGTGTGTTCAGAATGTAATTTGGAGGTCCGTGGTAGAATTAGGCTTGAATTGGCGAAAGTTGGAAATTTAGAAGGTCTTAGGCTTGAATTCAAGGTTGATCTGTTTTGGGTATTTCGAAGGTTTGACTAAGTTCGGGTTATGTTATGGGACTTGTTAGTATGTTCGTACGGGGTCACGAGGAGCTCGGGTGAGTTTCGGATAGGTTTGGGCTGCGTTGTACTCGTTTTTCTTATGTTTCAACGTCGTTTCTTCAAGCATAAATGATATCATATTGAACAAATGAGCTCCTATTTATATTTTTGAATAAAGCATTAGATCCGTATCGTAATTATGGACCCGTAGAAAAAAGATTCGACAAATTTGGACATCGTATGAGGATTTTATGGTCATTTTACTAAGGTTGCTAGATTTTTTAAATTAATTACGAAATTACCACTGACAGCATATTTAAAATCTGCACGATTTGCAAATATTAAAACCTACATATCTCCTTCCATTATAAGGTCAAATTGAGCGATTCAAAAGCCTAACTTGACTAGAATTTCACAAGAAATCCATTGGAGGTATAAAAAGTGAGTTTCAGGATCGTTTGGCATGAGAAACGAAGCAGAATAGCTGGCAGAAAATATATAAAACTAGGGTTTGTTAATTCGGTCATATTTTGAGTTGAGGAGCTCGGATTTGGGCGATTTTGGAGGCGATTTTCACCATATGGATTGGGAAAAGTATTCTCTACTAGTTTTTGGTTATATTTCATGAATCCATCTTCGTTTTTGGGATTCAATTGATGATTTCAAAGTGAAATTGAGGGAGTTAGAGTTTGAGTTTTGGAGAATTTTAAGTGGGGATTTGAGGGACCAAATAGAGTCCGATTTGATAAATTTTATATGGTTAGACTCGGGAGAGGACGAGTTTTATTGTTCTGTCATTATTGACTGAATTCGAGACGTGGGCCCGGGGGCCGTGTTTTGGTTGATTTCGGATTTTTGGCATATTTTGTAATTTTCTTTTCTGGAATTCAATTCATTAGACTATGTTGATGATATTAATATGATTATGGTTAGATTCAGAGCTTTTGGAGACCGAGTCTAGAGACGAGAGCATCCCGGAGTAGGATTTTACGCTGTTAAGGTAAGTAACATTTTTAACTCTGGCTTTTGAGGGTATAAACTCGGAGAATTAGATATCATGTGATTGTTTGGAGGTGATACCCACGCTAGGTGACGCGCTTGTGGGTGTGCACCGTGAGGGATTGAGATTTGGTCCCTCCCGTGAGGCTGTGAGGCTTAATAACTATTATCCGTGGTTATGTGTTTACTTGTTGTTGAACTTGCTTGCCTTCATGTTAGAGATCATGTTTAGGCTTTATTAATGCTCATATTATTTGTATTCAGTCATAGAAATTATTGTACATGTTTACTTCAGTCTCTATTATTTTGCTGATATGCTGTGATATTGATGTAGGTTGTGTTCCCTTATTTGTTGTGAATTGTGAGGCTGGAGAGGTACATGACTGAGTGAGGCCGAGGGCCTGGATGTGAGGATATTAATACCATAGCACGTGAGCTGTCAGCGTAGCATGTGAGCTATCCGTGCAGATCCATGTAATTGATATTGTAGCGCGTGAGTTGTCTGCGTAGCACGTGAGCTGTCCGTGCGGATCCAGGTAATGATATGGTAGCACGTGAGCTGTCTGTTCTTAGCGCAGAGTGATGATGTAGCACGTGATCTGTTCGTGCTTAGCGTAGAGTGATGATGTAGCACGTGATATGTCCGTGCTTAGCGCAGAGTGTTGAGTGATGAGTACTGGAGTGACACTGCTGTGAGGTTGTATTCACTTTTGTTGTTGCTGTATTATCTGTTAAATTTCTTTGTGGCATTTACTAAGTTATGGGAATTTACCTGTGTATTCATGTTATTGATAAATTGTGAAAAAAAAAAATAATTGGACTGTTTTTTGCTTAGCTCGTCACTACTACTCAGTTCCTTAGTTATTTCTGTTACTACTGAGTCTGATGTACTCATACTACACCCTGCACTATATGTGCAGATCCAGGTGAGTTGGAAGGCGGCAATCGTTGAGTTCAGGCTGGCTATCTGTGGAGACTGCAAAGTAGCTGCTAGCGTACGCAGGACCTTCTTACTCCTTCTACCATTTATTCTTTTAGACAGTACTATATTTTAGTTCATAGTTTTAGATGCTCGTGACTTAGTGACACCTGATGTTTGGGGCTAGCTTTCGTATTTTTTTTATATTAATTATATTTAGAATCAACTTAGTTTATGATAAATTTAAATGATGATATTGTTTTATTAATTTCATTTAATGGATTTAGTTATAATTTTTTAAATAGGCTTGCCTAGTAACACGATAGGCACCATCACGACCATGTATACATTTTGGGTCATGACAAAGAGAAAGGAATTTTCATTAACTAATTAATGTGGGAGTATCTGAATTACATATATAGACGGCAACTACCTACTTAACAACTTAATTACTTAACTAATTGTTGGATAATGACATTTTTGTCCTCATATTATTTAACACTCCCCCTCAAGTTAGGTGGTTTAAAAATGTCAAACACACCTAACTTGGAACTCAAATATAGATGTTGAGCCTTACTTAAACCTTTTGTTAGTGTCACGACCCAATTTTTGCCTCCGTTGGGTATCATGATGACACCTAGTCTTAGGGACTAGTTAAGCCTAACATTTATTTAATAACAACAATAATAATGGAAAACTAACAATCTCGATAAAGAAATCTTTACAGAATTTACAATTTCTCCCAAAATCGGTAATACATGTCATAAGCTCTACAAAGTTTACAACAACTTTCAAATACAACTGCTTGGAAATGAGTAAGAACCTTTGAATAAAATTAGTAAGGGGACTCCGAAGCCCGCGAACATAGCAGCAGGTTTACCTTGTGTCTCCTCGGCAATGATCCGCACAGCTATTAACAGTCAATACCTGGATCTGTACAAGAATGTGCAGAAGTATAGTATGAGCACATCAAAGCGGTGCCCAGTAAGTATCAAGACTAACCTCAGTGAAGCAGTGACGAGGACTAGTCAAGACACCCACTGATCTAATGGACTAAACATGCATAAGTATAGAAATAACGGAACATAACATCTATCTACTGTCTACACAATATGGCTAACAACATAACAACTACAATAAGGAAGGACGAACAATAATGAAACACCATAATAATACACAGAAGGGTGGACTGGAATACAACCCAAATTCCGGAATTCACAACACATAGAAAGGGCAAGTAGTAACTTAGCACTGCAATAGTTCCCACATCAGGCCTTAGCCAACAACTCTAGTAACTTAGTCAAAATCTTCAAGTGTAAACTTTCACCCGTAAGTTTTGTATTGGAAGCTTTAAAAATATAATCCTTTCCAATAGGAAATTCTTTTGAAATATGCTTCTTTCAAATATAAGTTACTTCAAACGTAGTTCTTTCAAAATGAATGTCTTTCAAATATACTTTTCAAACATAGTTTCTCCAAGATAAATGCTTTTCAAATATGTATATTTTTCAAGTAAATATCCTTCGAGTATAGGTCACATGTGACGGCTAAAGCATAGAAGATTAACAACTCCGAACACAGGTATATCAATACGGGAAATCTACTGGGATCATGTCCCGTAGTTCTGAATTTATTATGCAGTGTAGGAGGACCTCCCGGAATACGTCCGTAGTCCCAAAATAAATATGCAGTGTTGAGGGATCTTCCGAAATACGTCTGTAGTCCCAAAATAAATATGCAGTACAGTGGGATCTCCCAGAATACGTCCGTAGTCCCAAAATAAATATGCAGTACAGGGGGATCTACCAGAATACGTCTGTAGTCCCAATTTAAATATGAAGCGCAACCAACAAAGACAACAATTATAGAACGACAGAAAACCCGTACATCACCACAACAAGTACAAAGAAACAATGACAGTAATACAAAGTACGACGAGTAAATCAATACAAGAACTTCAAATCACAAAGAAACAGTAGAACTTGTTCACAAGGACTAATCACGGTAAAGAATTCTAAGTGTAAATAGAACAACTTAACCAGGGAAAAACAAGACGTAGCAGCAAATCCAAAATATTCAAGTCAACAATAAGAAGCCAACACAAGTCAAATAAATCCCAAGTAAGAACAAGTCGATTAAGATGTAAGTTATCTACACTCTTTATGAGGTTGAGCAATTATGAGAGGTATTCAACAATTCAAATAAGGGTAAGCAGCAAAAGATAATCGTAACTCCAATTAAGGCTAAACAATTATAGGATGAGGTAGTACTAATTTCAATTAGACAGACAGTTTATGAAAATTATAGCATGACGGTAGAAGAGGTAAAACCTTCAGTTAAGTCATTTAGGAGTCAAATAGGTAATAGAGTGAATCTATAAACAAGTAATTCTAATTTAAGCAGGTAGAAATGAAACTAGTAATCAGGAACTCAGTCTTAACAAATACAACTTCATACACAAGGAATATAAGGACCTAAGAACCCTAAAAGGCCAACCTTCTACAAATAAGTCCGAGCACGCACTCGTCACCTCGCGTACACGGAATACAAGCAACATAGAAGACTCAAATCCTAAGGGGTAATTCCCCCCTACAAGGTTAGGAAAGATACTTACCTCAAAGACAACAACCCGTTATTCTAAAATGGAATTCTCGGGTGAAAAGGCCTATGGACGGCTCAAATCCAACTAGATCAACTTCAAAGCACACATAAAACTTATAAGGAACTATTGCAGATAATAAAGTCTAAATATTTAACAAAATTCAAAAATCGGCCCAAAACTCAGTCCCCGAGCCCTCACCTCGGAACCCGACTTTTTTACAAAACCTGAACACCCATTCCAATTTCAACCATACAAAATTTACCAAATTTCGATACCATTTCGTCCCTCAAATCATGATTTTTCATTTTAGAAAATTTCTTCAAATATCAACATTTTCCTCAACTAAAAACACAATTAAATTACAAAAATAAAGATAAAATCATGGAATATATATAATTCTAGGTCAAAAACACTTACCCACTCGATTAGCTTGAAAACCCCCAAAAATCGCTCTCAAATCCGAAGTCCAAAACTCAAAATGTGAATAAAAATGGTGAACCCTCATTTATAAGAATCTACCTAGGACAATCCGCATCTGCGACCACTTAGCCGCATCTGCGCAACCGCAGGTGCGCGATTCCAACCGCACCTGCACTCCTTCTCGCGCCTGCGCCCAAGAAACCGCTTTTGCAGTGACCGCACGTGCGCTTCAATATTCCGCACCTGCGGAGGCTGCCCAGCCCGCTTCCTCTCGCACATGTGGTCCCCTATTTGCAGGTGAGGCAACACAAGAACATCAGTACCAACTGCATTTTCAAACTTCAAACTTCCCGTTAACTATCCGAAATTATCCCGAGCCCCTCGGGACCTCAACCAATTACACCAATAGGTCACATACCAATACACGAACTTAGTCGAACCTTTGGAACACCCAAAATAACATCAAAACATCGAATCAACCTCGGATTCGAGCCTAAGAATTTCTAAACTTTCAAAATTCGCGAACGATGCCGAAACCAACCAAACCACGTCCAAATTACCTGAAAATTTTGCACACACATAAAAAATGACACTACGAGCCTATTCCAACTTCCGAAATTCCATTACGACCCCTATGTCTAATTTTCCAATGCCGACCAAAAATCGCCAATTATCTAATCTCGCCAATTCAAGCCTAATTGTACCACATACCTCCGATTCGAATCCGAACGCGCGCCTAAGTCCAAAATCACCACACGAATTTGTTGACATTAACCAAAACTTATTCCAGAGCCATTTACACAAAAAGTCAAATTTCACTGCTTAAGCTTCAAAACTAGAATCCTTCTTCCTATTTGACTCTGATTCATCCGGTAACTGAATCCAACCATGCACGTAGGTCGATATACATAGTGTGAAGCTTCTCAAGGTCTTATGTCGCTGAACGGAGCTTAAATTCTCAAAACGACCGTTCGGGTCGTTACATTCTCCCCCTCTTAAAACAAACATTCGTCCTCGAACGTGCCAAGGATCACCTCGAAATCTTCAAACCAATGAATGCACACTTCCAACATACACCAACGGGTGACCCCACGTTACCCCAATCTACATAAGCCTAACGATATCATCTCAACTGCAATTTAGCCTTTCTACCACCACCGATAAGCCTCATACCTTAAATTCCCACCTTTTATTCATTTCCAAAAGACCCGATTCTATATCCATATCCGGTATCAGTCTCAACTAGGTGCAACCACTCATGCCTACACCCACAAGGTACGATCACACAACATAACACACCACACATAGGCCCTCAATAACACTTCTGATCACAATAGCTGCCTGAAATCAACCCAACACTAGCATTTAGCCTCATATCTCAAAGAAATCTGTTTCAAACCTCCATAACACTGATAATGATGAAAGAAACACGAAGAGCTCATAATTCGACACCCGAATCACCAAGCCACAACTAATACCACTGGGCACACACCTGCAAGCCAAACTCAAGAAGCACAGAACGAAAATGACTTAATATGAAAAGAGAGACACGTAAGGAAACTATCAAACAAGCCCGACAGCTACAACTCTCTATCAATATTGACCTACAAAAACAATATAATAAGGAAAGAAGTAAGGCATATGAACAAATCACAAGAATCCCATCGTGATATACTTCCACCGGTGTACTCAGCCCGATTCAAACATATCGAATCACAAGAGAACACGAGGGTCTCGCCCTCAACTCTAAATCACATATCGAATATATGTCAGACCAATTGAAATCTTCCACTAACTCAGCTCTACCAATAAATCACTATACTCACTGAACTCTCACCCCGTAAGGTACCAATCACGAATTGTAACCAAGAATACTCTGGAAATCACACTAGAACCTACCATAATGAATAACAGGGACTCACTTCTAATCTCACCACCCTCAATGATGGATAAGAACAACCAATAGAAATGGCTACCATTCATAGAACCTCCCAACGAGGGAAAACACGTAAACAAAGTGCAAATCATGAAACTCACCCGTAAGTGAAACAACAAATAAGGGAATTCATCCCGATAAGTAGAACCGAAACAAAATACAGATGGTGCCCCTCTATAAAAAATCAAAATCATGCCTATATGACATCATCTAGCGCAACGACCTCCAACCTACTATATGAAACACATCAACGGGCCGGGCCGGGCCTCCCCCTCTTGGGCGCCCTCTACTCACCTGAATAACTTGCGGTGATACACCTTCCCGAATCCTGATATAATCTCTCACCATGTGGATGATATATCCACACTCAAGGCAGCCTCTCTGCTGACGTGGCTGTGGAAACTGTGCAGTACGAGTACTCTGAGACCCATGAGCACCTGAAACCTTGCGCGAAGTCGGAAGTGCAAACTGAACTGGCTGAACCACAAAACCTCTACAATGTCGTACCCTGCCTCCAAAATAAGGACCATCGGATCTCTCCGGTCTACAAAGAAGCCTCGCCTCCCTGTACTCTCTCTTCTGATCTCGTCTGTCCTCTCGCTCCCGGTCCCATACGCCCTCTAACCGGTGAGTGATCCCTACCACCTGCTGAAACGAAACATATGACTCCCACTCTCGAGCCATGCTGAAAAGAATATCAGGCATGAGCCTCTCAATGAATCTACGTGCTCGCCCTCTCAATGTAATGATCAAGGAAGGTGCATATCTGGCCAACTCACTAAATCTGACGGCATATTCTAATACTGACATAGTGCCCTGGCGCAGCTGCTCAAACTCCATGTGCCATGCATCTCGGAGGGATTGAGATACAAACTCTCTCAAGAACATCTCTGAAACTGACCCCATGTAAGTGAAGCTGACTCGGCCGGCTCATATGCCCGCCACCACTGACAAGCCTCTCCTTTGAGCTGAAACGTAACAAAAGCAACCCCGCTAGTCTCCACAATACCCATAGTACAAAGAATGTGGTGACACTTATCCAGGAAACCCTGGGCATCATCTGTCGTCAATCCACTGAAGGTAGGAGGGTGGTACTCTTCGTACCTCTCAAGTTAAGCTGTCCTTCCTCTGGTGCTGCCGCCCTAACCATGGGTTGCGCTGGGACCACAGGCTGTGCTACCATTACACCTGGAACCTGACCAACATGATCTCGCTGCTCTGGAGCATGGGCGGCGGGAGTCTGAGCTCCTCCCCCGGTCTGTGAAGTAGCTGGTGCACCCAGAATCAATCCCTCCTGAGCCGATGTACCAATCATACTCATGAACTGTGCCAAGGTCTCATGAAGTCTGGGTGTAACAATAGGCGTCCCCGATACCTCCCCGCCAACTGGAACTACTGGCGGCTCCTCAACGGTTGCTCTGGTAGGTGCCCTAACTGCGCCACGTGCTCCTCGTCGACCTCTGCTTCTGCCTCTAGCGATATCTGCCTCGGGGTTAACATCATCAGGAAACGCAGCTCGTGTCCTCACTATCTGTGAGAGAGTGGAATAATAAATTTCAAACTTCAAGATCAACGAACTCGCACGATAGGAATGAAGAAAGTGGAATTGTCCTAATAGTTCTGCATCCTCTCGAAGATAATTACAGATGTCTCTGTACCGATCCGCAAAACTCTACTAAACTCGCTTATGACTCGTAGAACCTATGAACCTAGAGCTCTGATACCAACTTGTCACGACCCAACTTTTCCCTCCGTTAGGTATCGTGATGGCACCTAGCCTTAGGGACTAGGTAAGACTAATATTTATTTAATAACAACAATAATAATAATAATGAAAAACTAACAGTCTCGATAAAGAAATCTTTACAGAATTTACAATTTCTCCCAAAACTGGTAATACAAGTCATAAGCTCTATGGAGTTTACTACAACTTCTAAATACAACTTCTTGGAAATGAGTAAGAATAATTGAATAAAAGTAGGAAGGGGACTCCGAATCCTGCGAATATAACAACAGGTTTACCTTGAGTTTCCTCTGCAATGATCCGCACAGCTACTAACAGTCAATACCTGGATCTGCACAAAAATGCGTAGAAGTGTAGTATGAGCACACCACAACGGTGCCCAGTAAGTATCAAGACTAACCTCAGTGAACTAGTGACGAGGACTAGTCAAGACACCCATTGGTCTTATGGACTAAACATGCATAAGTATAGAAATAACGGAACATAGCATCTATCTACTGTCTACACGATATGGCTAACAACACAACAACTACAATAAGGAAGGACGAACAACAACGAAACACCATAATAACACACAGAAGGGTGGACAGGAACACAACCCAAATTCCGAAATTCACAATACATAGAAAGGGCAATTAGTAACAAAACACTGCAATAGTTCCCACATGAGGCCTTAGCCAACAACTCCAGTAACTTAGTCGAAATCTTCAAGTGTAAACTTTCACCCATAAGTTTTGTATTGGAAACTTTAAGAATATAATCCTTTCCAATAGGAAATTCTTTTGAAACATGCTTCCTTCAAATATAAGTTACTTCAAACGTAGTTCTTTCAAAATAAATGCTTTTCAAATATACTTTTCAAACATAGTTTATTCAAGCTAAATGTTTTTCAAATATGTATATTTTTCAATTAAATATCCTTCGAGTATAGGTCACCCTGTGACGCCTAAGCATAGAAGATTAACAACTCCGAACACAGGTATATCAACAGGGGAAATCTACCGGTATCCCGTCCCGTAGTTCCGAATTTATTATGCAGTACAGGAGGATCTCCCGGAATATGTCTGTAGTCCCAAAATAAATATACAGTGTTGGGGGATCTTCCGGAATACGTATGTAGTCCCAAAATAAATATGCAGTACAGGGGAATCTCCCGGAATACATCTGTAGTCCCAATATAAATATGCAGTGCAGGGGGATCTCCCGAAATACGTCTGTAGTCCCAAAATAAATATACAGTACGTGGGGATCTACCGGAATACGTTTGTAGTCCTAATTTAAATATGCATCGCACCCAACAAAGACAACAATTATAGCGCCGCAGAAAATCCGTACATCACCACAACAAGTACAAAGCAACAATGACAGTAATACAAAGTACGAAGAGTAAATCAATACAAGAACTTCAAATCACAAAGAAACAGTAGAACTCATTCACAAGGAATAATCACGGTAAAGAATGCTAAGTGTAAACAGAACAACTTAACCAGTGAAAAACAAGACGTAGCAGCGAATTTACAATATCAAGTCAACAATAAGAAGCCAACACAAGTCAAATAAATCCCAAGTAAGGACAAGTCGACTAAGATGTAAGTAATCTACACTCCTTATGAGGTTGAGAAATTATGAGAGGTATTCAACAATTCAAATAAGGGTAAGCAGAAAAAGATAATCGTAACTCCAATTAAGTCTAAACAATTATAGGATGAGGTAATACTAATTTCAATTAGACAGTCAGTTTATGAAAATTATAGCATGACGGTAGAAGAGGTAAAACCTTTAGTTAAGTCAATTAGGAGTCAAACAGGCAATAGAGTGAATCTACAAGCAAGTAATTCTGATTTAAGCAGGTAGAGATGAAACTAGTAATCAGGAACTCAGTCTTAACATATACAACTTCATACACAGGGAATATAAGGACCTAAGAACCCCAAAAGGCCAACTTTCTACAAATAAGTCCGAGTACGCACTCGTCACCTCGCGTAAACGGAATACAAGCAACATAGAAGACTAAAATCCTAAGGGGTAATTTCTCCACTCAAGGTTAGGCAATATACTTACCTCAAAGACGAAACTCTGTACTCTAAAATGGACTTCTCGGGTGAAAAGGCCTCCGGGCGGCTAAAATCTAACTAGATCAACTTCAAAGCACACATAAAACTTATAAGGAACTATTACAGATAATAAAGTCTAAATATTTAACAAAATTCAAAAATCGGCCCAAAACTCAGCCCCCGGGCCCTCACCTCGGAACCCGACATTTTTACAAAACCCGAACACCCATTCAAATATGAGTTCAATCATACAAAATTTACCAAATTCCGATACCATTTCGTCCCTCAAATCAAGATTTTTCATTTTAGAAAATTTCTTCAAAAACCAACATTTTCCTCAACTCAAACACAATTTAAATGACAAAAACAAAGATAAAATCATGGAATATATATAATTCTAGGCGAAGAATACTTACCCACCTGATTAGCTTGAAAACCCCCAAAAATCGCTCTCAAATCCTAAGTCCAAAACTCAAAATGTGAAGAAAAATGGCTAACCCTCATTTATAAGAATCTGCCCAGGACAATCCGCACTTGCCCAGGACAATCCAAAATTCGCCATCAATGCCGAGCCCAACCAAACCACGTCCGAATTACCTAAAATTTTGCACACACATCAAAAATGACTTTACGAGCCTATTCCAACTTCTGGAATTCCATTCCGACCCCGATATCTAATTTTTCACTGCCGATCAAAAATCGCCAATTATCTAATCTCGCCAATTCAAGCCTAATTCTACCACGAACCTCCTGATTGAAATTCAGACGCACAAAAAATCACCACACGGAGCTGTTGACATTAAACAAAACTTATTCCGAAGCCGTTTACACATAAAGTCAAATTCCAATCAAATTTCACCGCTTAAGCTTCCAAAACTAGAATCCTTCTACCAATTCGACTCTGAATCATTCGGTAACTGAATCCAACCATGAACGCATGTCGATATACATAGTGTGAAGCTGATCAAGGTCTTATTCCGCCGAATGGAGCTTAAATTCTCAAAATGACCGGCCGGATCGTTACAGTTAGCAAGTCTGCTGGTTGATCATTTGTGGAGACATATTTTGTGATGACCAGTCCTTGTTGGATCTTTTTCTCTTACAAAATGACAATGTATTTCTATATGTTTAGTCCTCTCGTGGTATACAAGATAGCAACTATTTGAATAGCTGCTTTGCTGTCAGTAAATATGTCAACTGGTAGGTTGACTTCAGCATCTATATCCTTCAGCATTCCTAGTAACCATGTTAATTCTGCCACAGTTGCAGCTAAACTTCTATATTCTGTCTCAGCTGTGCTTCTAGAAACAGTAGTTTGTTTCTTAGATTTTCAAGAAACTAAGGAGTTGCCCACCTTTATTAGGAAGCCAGTAACTAATCTTCTAGTAACTGGACAAGCTACCCAGTTTTCATCACAATATGCAGTGACAATGTTGCTGTGATGACTAGATAGTAGAATACCTTGACCTAGACTATTTTTAACATACTTCACAATTCTTAATGTTGCTTCCATGTGGGTCTATTTTGGTTGCTGAAGAAATTGGCTTAGAGTCTGGACTCCAATGATATATCTGGTCTTGTTACAGTCAAGTATAGAAGTTATCCTATTAACCTCTGCTAGGCAGCCTGATCAACAGTAGGATCTGCTTCTAATTTTTCATTCTTTCAGATATGTTAATCATATTGTTTACTTGTAAGCTTCACATTTGTATCAATTGGTGTAGCTGCTGGATTAGATTTTGTTAATCCCACTTCTGCAATAAGTTCCAACGCATATTTTCTCTGATGCAATAATACCTTCATTGGATCTAGCAAATTTTAGGCCCAGAAAATACCTTAAGCCCCCGGATCTTTCATTTTGAAAATGTTTTGTAGGGAATCCTTGGTGTCTTGAATGAGTTTCAAATTGTCACTAGTAAGTAACATGTCATCAACATATATTAGACCATTACCATACCTTTAATTGTACTTTTTATATATAAGAATGATCATACTGACTTTGCTGGAACTGTAACTTTATAAGAGATTCAGATAGTTTCACATTTCATTGTCTTGGGGCTTTCTTTAATCCATACATGGATTTGGTAAGTTTGCACACCATCTTCTCCCCCTGACCTCCAAATCCTTGAGTTAGATCTATATAGATTTCATCAAGTAAATCACCTTGTAGAAAGGCATTGTATACATCTATTTGATATATATATATATATATATGCCATTGTCTAGCAGATGCCAGTGCCACTATTATTTTAACAGTTACCATTTTTACCACAAATAAAAATATTTCTTGATAATGAATGCCTTTTTGTTGGTTATAACCCTTCGCTACAAGCCTAACATTAAACCTTTATATCTCCCCTGATGCTTGATATTTTATTTTGTATATCCATTTGCAACCTATAGGTTTCTTTCCTTCAGGTAATTTGACTAATGTTCGGGTGTTATTGCTTTCTAATTCCTTTAATTCTTATTGCATTTCTTTTATCCATTTAGGATCTTTATTGGCTTCAACATGTGTAGTAGTCTAAGTAGTAGAAGAGAAAGTTGCAGTAAAGGATTGGTATTTTGGAGATAGGTGATCATACCCTATGTATTTGTTCAAAGCATAGGTCACCTCTTGATGAATGTTTAATGACACAAGATCCTTCATCCATGTTGGTGGTTGTTTATATCTGTTAGACTTTCTTACTCGAAGTTGTTGTGTATTAATTTGACCTATAGTCAGTGTTCCAACTGATACATTTTGAGTATTCTGATGTGCTTGAATTTTTCCTTTGTTAAGCAGTTGAACAATATGGTCATATTGGTCTTTTGTAAAAGCATAATTTCCCAGCTGGTTTATAAGAGCTTCCACTCCCTGACTGTAATTTCCTAGCTGATCATATTGGCTTTCATTAGCAGACTTGTCCATTGCATTTGAGTTTTGACCATAGTTGAACATAGGTGCAACAGAGTTTGAATTTCTATTATTTTCAGCTAAACATTTGCAACATTGGCATTGTGAGTTGCATTATATCCCTTCTTCTTCTGCCTAAAATCCTGAGGATATCGCACTAACTTTTAACAGTTTTCTTTGGTGTGACCCTTCATTTTGCAGTATTCACATAATTGAACATGAACATTGAAGTTCCTTTTGAGCCTATGTTTCTTTACACCCCTACCAGTTCTGGTATACATGAAAATGTCAAAGTTTCCAACTAGATTAGATCCTATAATTCCATAATTTGCTGATACGGATCTTTGACTTTTATCACTCACAATCAAAGTATATGCTTGATTAACAATATGCAGGGGTGTTATCATCAAGATTTGACTTCTTGATTGAGAGTAGGACTCATTAAGTCCCATCAAAAATTGGTATAGTCTTAATTTTTGTGAGTAGTTAACAATCTCGCGACTTAGGAGAATCACAACCAGGAGAAGGAACCAAAGCTTCAAATTCTTACCAAAGATCTTTGAGTTTAGAAAAATACATAGAAACAGATGCAGAACCTTGAGATAGAGTGGCTATTTCTTTATGCAAATTAAATTTTCTTGAGCCATCTATCTTATTAAACCTTTCTGACAAATCTTCCCACAACGTTTGTGCACTCGAGGCATACACGATGACTCCAAGAAGACCTTTAGCTACTGAGTTCATCAGCCAAGATAACACAATGGCATTCACTCTTTCTCAGTGATTTCCCACTGAATCTGGGTATTTTTCTTTGCTGCATGTGCCATCTACCATGCCTAACTTGTTTCTTCCTAATAGAGCAACACACATAGAACGATTCCAAATAGAATAGTTTTCAACACTTGTAAGTTGAAACGATATGACTTCAATTCCACTAACATCAGCAGGAGGGAAAAAAAGGGTGATTGTAGTCGATCCCAGGCACCTGATTTCCAGTTGCAGTTTGACTTTGATTCCCAGTATTCAGATTCACTTGTTCATTGATTGACCTCATTTTTTGTTGCTTCTTGCTTCAAGAATTTTGAGATGATCAATTCACAGATTATAAATTGCAGAATTTTGACAGAATTGCAGACAGAGAACACCAATTGCAGAAGAAATTGAGAATTGAGAATTTCATAATTGAGAAGAATGGAGTTGCGGAAGAGAAATTACAGCTCGAAAGCTTCAAATTCTTGAGCTAACTGCTCTGATACCATGATGTAATTTGGGGAAGAAGATAGAAATGAAAGAGAAGAGAAAAGAATTCTCATTAACTGAATAACGAGGGAGTATGCAGATTACATATATAGAAGGCTTGCTTAACCAACTCCTACCTACCTACTTAACAACTTAACTAACTTATGGACAATGACATTTTTGTCCTCATGTTATTTAACACTGTTCACCTTTCTTGTGTATTTAAGCAAATTGGATTAACTTTTTGCTTCAGATGTTGGAATAGCTAATCCTCCCAATTTTGAGGAATTTGTATTTGTGATTCTTATATGATTATAATCATAATTTATATGATGACAAGATTTTGACATTGTAAACTCCGCAATAATGAATTATATCCTCTTCATTTAGGCAAAATGAAATATTAGTGCCAAGATGGGAAGGATAACCCTACTTATAGCATGTTTGTCCAAGCTTCTTCAAGGTCAAAAGCATTTTTTCTATAACAACAATCCTTTTTTTAAAATTTGATGTGTTTTGCCAAGCATTTAGAAGAAAATAATTAGTTTTTACCAGAAGAAGAATAATAGCCTGTTTGGCGAAGCTTCTCCAAGCTGAAAATTATTTTTTTTTTTCAAAGTTGAAATGTTTGACCAAGCTTTTAGAAGGAAAAAGTTCTTTTGAGTAGAAGTGGAAGCAGTTTTGGAGAAGCATAAAAAAGTAGCTTCTTCCAAAAAGTACTTTTTGAGAAGCACTTTTGAGAAAAGTATACTTAGAAATACTTTTTAAAAGCTTGGCCAAACAAAATTACCGCTTAGAAGTTCTTTTCAAATTAATTAGTGAAATACAAACAGCTTTCACCAAAATTACTTTTGAAAAAAGCGCCTTTGAAAAAAAGCACGTCTAAAAATAAGCTGATTTTTCCAGCTTAACCAAACATGCTATAAAGTAGCTTCTTCCAAAGAGCACTTTTTTAAAAAATACTTTAAGAAAAATACACTTAGAAGCACTTTCTAAAAGATTGATCAAACATTAATTATTGCTGAAAAGTATTTTTTTACATTAATTTACCAAACATAAACTGCTTCTCACCATAAATACATTTTGAAAAAAATACTTCTCAAAATGAGTTGATTTTAGAAGTTTGACCAAACATGTTATTAGTTCCTTTCATCATAAATCGAAGTTTGAAATCGGGGATAACGCACACCCCGAATTCCCGGAACGAAGTAATAGCATGAACATACGAGATCAAAATCGAAGTTGGGAACTCTTTGAATCGAGGCTGTGAAAATTGAACAAAGTGCTCGCCATCAGACCTGATAAAATGACACACCCCGGACTCAGGACGAGTTCTGAGACTTCGGAAAGCACAATGAACAGTTATAGATGACGGATGGAGGGCCGTGATATCCGTAACTAATCAGATATCACAACGCGGATCTCGCTCGATAACAGTTGCAGAATAATAATTAAAGAGAAAGGATGATTTTAATCTTTTTAGACTTGTACTAGGGATGAAGCTCTCCTACTATATAAAGGGGAACTTTTTCTTTGATAAGAGACATTGTAACACGCAAACCAAAGGCAATACACTTTTATTTTTATGCTTTCTAGCTATTGCAATGTTCTTACTTTACCATTTATTATTCATTCACTATTGGCTTCGAACCAAGGATTCGATTGAGGGCAAAACTACTGTTCAACCTAAGTTCGAGCTAGGCCTTAATATTACAATTGGTTTGATTATTCATTTTTCCTTTAATTCGTTTATCTAATATCCTTGATTATTTGTGTTGAATCAATCCACATATCCTTAAAACCGCGTACAAATTTAATTGTTATCTGCTTTAAGGGTAAACAATTTGGCGTCAAACGTGGGGCTAAGAATAATAGTGGTGAGTTGATACAAATCTCCGTAACACACTCTATTTTATGCTTGCTATTTAAAGTCTTAATTTCAGGCCAATTTAAAAATTTCAAACTCTCAGTCTGCCTACTTGAACGTTGACGTCGAGTCTGGCCATCATCGCGAAAACAACAATATGGTTCCTAGCAACAAGGTACTTCCTGAGTCCTAGTTTCCGATCTGGTCGATGCTAACTCACAGGTTGCCATCAACGTCAACCTGCCAATTGATCCTGAAAATAGCATTTCGGGAGGACCCCGATCAACAACTCAAGAAGCACCCGAAGGCGAAGGCGATGGGTTAAACCTACGGTTAATCTTCAAAATGTTGTAGGCTCAAGAAGCTACGATAGCACAACTACAGAATCAATGCCACACCCCTAGTATATTTGAGCCCGAACAATTCGGGGTAAACATCCAAAGAAATGAGCAGATCACCAAGAGACCGGGTGAACCACGGGGTCAATCCCGAAGTAATGAGAATGCTCGAAGCATTAACGAAGTGGGTGGATTCAGGTGAAAAGGAAATTGAGGCCTATGACAAGAAGGTGAAACCTACAACTCCAGGGTCGATCAAATCCCGGGAGCACCCCTGATATTGAAATGGCCGGATTCGAAGAAGTTTATATAGAAGCCTTTTCCTCTGAGCGAGGCAGCGAAGCCAATCCCAAAGAAATTTCGTATGCCCGATATTGCAAAATATAACGAAACCACATATTCGAACGAGCATGTGACCTCCTATACATGTGCAGTCAAAGGGAATGACTTGGAAGATGATGAGATCGAGTCGGTGCTACTGAAGAATTTTTGGGAAACTTTGTCCAAAGGAGCGATAATATGGTATCACAAATTACCCCCAAATTCCATTGACTCGTTTGCTATGCTTGCAGATGCTTTCATGAAGTCCCATGTCGGGGCCATCAAGGTCAAGACCAGAAAGTCTGACCTTTTCTAGGTTAAATAGAGAGACAGCGAGATGCTGATGGAGTTCGTGTCGAGGTTCCAGATGGAACATATAGGTGTACCTCCAGTTGTAGATGATTGGGCCGTTCAGGAATTTACTCAAGGGCTTAATTCCCAAAGTTCCTTGGATTCACTGCAGCTAAACAAAATTTGGTTAAGTACCTGGCAGTGAGTTGGGCTGACGTCCACAATAGGTACCAGTCAAATATCAGAGTCGAGGACAACTACTCGGATCCCCTCTAGGTCTATTTATCCCATCAGGGTCGACGACAGGTTTAAAAGAACCATCGATCATGAGCTAAGGCCGGTCCAAGATCGGTACCAACCATACAAAGCGAACCAAAAGGGAAATGGGATCGGGCGTCATCCTACAAGGAACTAAAAGAGAGGCGATCGAGGTCCTAGCAGCCGAGGCCTGATGACCAAAAATAGTTTAGAAAGGCTACCGAGGGGTAGGGAAGCACCAAGATTATCAGAATATAACTTCAACGATGATGCTACCACCATTGTATCAGCCATCAGGTGCATTGAGAAAACCAAGTGGCCTCGACCATTGCAGTCTTACCCTAACCAAAAAGATCCTAACTTTATGTGCAAGTATCATGGCATTCGTTGCCACAGGACCAAGGATTGCCGACAATTGAGAGAAGAAGTTGCTCGGTTGTTAAATAACGCGCACCTCTGAGAATTTCAGGAACAGGGACGCCAACAAACAGGCCGAACAAGAGGAGCCTCAACACGTCATCGAGATGATAATTAGAGGGTCGATGTCCCCAAAGGGCCAATAATAAAGCGCACTAAAGTATCTATCACAAAGGAAAAATGCATCCGAGATTATGTCTCGGAGGGAACCACTTCTTTCAGCGACGAAGATGCCGAGGGCATCGTACAACCTCATAATGATGCGCTGGTAATATCCATACTTATCAATAAATCTCTAGTTAAACATGTGTTAATTGATCCAAGTAGCTCAGCCAACATCATCAGATCGAGGGTCGTAGAGCAATTGGGGTTACATGACCAAATAGTGTCGGCAACCCGGGTGTTGAACGAATTTAACATGGCATGCGAAACCACTAAAGAGGAGATAACCCTGCGAGTGAATACTGTCGGGATGATCCAAGAGACAAATTTCTACGTGATAGATAGGGATATGAGGTACAACGCCCTATTTGGAAGACCGTGGTTTCACAACATGAGGGCGGTACCCTCGACCTTGCACTAAGCATTGAAGTTCCCTATGCCGGGAGGAGTCAAGACGGTCTATGGAGAGAAGCCGACCACAAAATAAATGTTTGCAGTCAACGAGGTAATCCTCATACCCACAGTTTTGACATCAAGAAACACGGAGCCGACCAAAAAGAAGGAAATCAAATAGCATTCACCGATGCCGATCTCGGCCAAACCGGAGGGATGAGGAGGATGATTACGGAGTTCCAAGATCGTTCATAGATCCTGATGATATCGATGCCACCAAATCAACGGTCAAAGAGTTGGAACAAGTCATATTAATCGAACACCTACCGGATCAAAAGGTATACCTGGGCACAGGATTAACCCCCGAGCTCAGGAAGAAACTTATTAATTTTCTTAAAACTAACATAGATTGTTTAGCTTGGTCCCATATTGACATGACAGGGATCCCATCAGAGGTACTTTTAAGCTGATTTTGGACCTAGAGTTCCATTTGGTCAAGTAGAAGAGGAGACCGCAGTCCGAGGTCAAACATGCGTTCATCTAGGACGAGGTATCCAAACTCCTTAAAATAGGGTCCATTCGAGAAGTTAGATACCCAGATTCGTAGTGCCTAAAAAAGGGAATAAGCTAAGAATATGTGTATATTACAAAGATCAAACAAGGCATGCCCCTGGAATTTTTTTTCTTTGGCTAACATCGATCGGATGATCAACGCAACAGCCGGGCACGAGATACTCAGTTTTCTCGATGCCTATTCTGGGTACAACAAAATTCGGATGGACCCGGATGATTAAGAAAAGACTTTTTTCATCACTAAATTTGGCACCTACTTTTATAATGTAATTCCGTTCGGATTAAAAGACGTCAGTTCCACCTATCAACGCCTAGTAATCGGATGTTCGAAGAACAAATAGGAAAATCAATGGAAGTTCATATTGACGACATGTTAGTAAGTCCATGTGATTAGAGGACCATTTGAAACATTTCCAAGAGACCTTCGACATACTGAAGAAATATAGTATGAAGTTGAACCTAGAGAAGTGCGCATTCAGGGTCGGATCACGAAAATTCCTCGGGTTCATGGTATCCAATGAGCGGTCGAGATCAACCCTGAAAAAATTGAAGCCATATAGGACATCACCGTTGTGGACAAGATCAAAGTCGTTCAAAGGCCGACCGGGCGTATAGTCGCCTTGAGCCGGTTCATATCAAGGTCCTCGGACAAAAGCCATCGATTCTCGAGAATATTAAAGAAGAAGAAAAACTTTTCTTGGATCCCGGAGTGCCAACAAGATTTGGAAGAACTCAAATGGTACTTATCAAGTCCGCCCCTGTTGTACACTCCGAAGGCGAACGAGCAGTTGTACCATTACTTGGCGGTTTTTGAGGTGGCGGTAAGTGGAGTCTTAGTCCAAGAAGAAGAAGGTACGTAATTTCCTGTTTATTATATCATTGGAACTCTAGGAGAGGCCGAAACAAGGTATCCTCACCTGAAAAAATTGGTCGCTTTGCTAAGCGCCTCAAGAAAACTAAATCCCTACTTTCAATGCCACCCCATATGTGACGTAACTTCTTACGGGCTGAGGAGCATCATGAACAAACTCGAGCTCTCGGTCCAGTTGGAAAAATAGGGCGTCATAATTAGTGGGTACGATATCGAGTATCGACCCCGAACCGCCATAAAATCTCATATTTTGGCAGACTTCGTGGCCGACTTTACGCTGGCCTTAATACCCAAAGTCAAGAGGGAGTTAATGTTAACATCGAAGACCACTTCGGGAATCTGGACCCTTTTAACGGGCGGTGTCTCGAACGCGAAGGGATCCGGGATCGACATCATATTAAAACCGCCTACGAAAAATGTAATAAGGCAATCTACTAGAACTGTGAATTTGACTAACAATGAGTCTGAGTATGAGTCCATGATTGTAGGTCTAGAATTGGCCAAAAGCCTTGAGTCTGAGGTGATCGAAGCAAAGTGCGACTCCATCCTCGTGGTGAACCAAGTTAACGGGACTTTCAAAGTAAAAGAAGAATGAATGTGGAGGTACTTGGACAAATTGCATGTAACACTGCATCAATTTAGGGAATGGACCCTGCAACACGTACCCCCAGATCAGAACAGCGAGGCCGATGCTTTGTCTAACTTGGGGTCATCGGTCGATATTGATGAATTCAATTCGGGAATAATAGTGCAACTCATGAAAATTGCTTTCTTATCCAAAAGAATTGAGATCCCCGTGTACAAAGACTGCCAGATTTAGCTTGGTCGAAGGGGCACTGTTCAGAAGAACTTTCGACAACTTGCAGCCAAATGCTTGGGAACAGGAGAGATCGAATACGACTTGAGAGAAGTACACAAAGACACTTGAGGAAACCATTCAAGGGCAGAATCTTTGGTTCGAAAACTAATTAGGGCCAGCTATTACTGGACTGAGATGGAGAAAAGTGAAGGACTTCGTACTGAAATGCCACGACTACCAGAGACACTCCCCAATGATCCATCAATCAGGAGAAATGCTCCACTCGATTTTGTCCCCGTGGCCATTTATGAAGTGGGAAATGGACATTGTCAATCCCTACTGTGGGCACCCGGTAAAACTCAATCCATATTATTCATGACCGATTATTTTTCCAAATGTGTCGAGGCTCAATCATTCGAAAAGTTCCGGGAGAAAGAAGTCATTGACTTCATCTCGGAACACATAATATGTCGATATGGGATACAGGCCGAGATCGCTTGCGATAATGGAAAACAATTTGTTGGCTGCAAGGTAAATAATTTTTTTGAAAATCACAAGACCAAGAAGATACTATCCACACCTTATCACCCTAGTGCGAACGAACAGGCATAATCAACAAACAAGACCATACTTCAAAACCTAAAAAAGAGGTTGACCGGTGCAAAAGGGAAGTGGAATGAGATTCTGCCCGAAGTCATATGGGCGTACTATATGACTTAAAAATCTAGCACAGTAGCCACCCAATTTTCATTGTTCTATAAAGTCGAAGCCTTAGTACCAGTCGAAGTAGGAGAACCGAGCCTCGGGTTCCAATATGCGTTAGAAGAGCCAAACGTCGAGGCCATGATCACAAGCCTGGAACTATTGGATGAAAGGCGGGAGGTCTCCCTGGTCCAGTTGGCAGCCCAGAAACAATGAAAGAAAGGTACTACTACCAGAGAGCCAACCTCCAACACTTTCAAGTCGGGGCCTTGGTGTTGAGGAAAGTAACATTACACACTAGTAACCCAAACGAAGGGAATCTTGGACCGAACTAGGAAGGACCATATCGAGTTGTAGGAACAACCGGCAAATGCTTGTACAAACTCGAAGAGGGAAAAAATGTACAACTATTGAACAACTAAAACGTGGCACACTTGAAGTGGTATTACTGCTAAGGTACGAACTCAATTACTCTTTAATCATGTTATAAATCGAACTAACATATGCAGGTAAACGACCAAGGACGGATGGGGTTATTAGGTCACTAGAACATATCATGTTGCTCACTAAGAGCCCTTTACATGTCCTTCTTCTGGACCTGCTCTTTGATCTCAAACTCGAGCTGGCTAATTTCCAAGCAAAACCGGAGGAATCTTTTATGGTGAAGCACTAAAACCTATAAAACAATTAAGTTACTAAGAGACATCAAAGAAAAACCTAAGTGGGATTCATAAAGGGGTACAAAAGTGTTAACGCCTTACCCGGTTCAGTGCCTGTTGCGCCTCGTTGAAAAGACTTGACGTGCCCACCTCGTTCATCTTTGCCTGGTGCTCCTCGATCACCAGGCATCGAAGGTAGCTGGATACACCACCAGAGTGTACAGGACCCGAGCATCCTCCGGGATTGCGAGAACAATTGTTCTCTTGCACCCCGGATTCACTCTTGGACCGAGAAATTGCTTCACTAATTTTGGGCTCAAAGTCGGCCCACCAGCACCCGAGGGCATATCCTTTTTCGGGATCTCCAAGTGGCCCAACCCTGAAAAATCCTCCAATACGGACATGTCCATGCTGTCGAAAAATGAGTTGAGGGGATCATCTGAATCCTGCGATCCCTCACTTGACTTTTCTTTGCCCGCTTTGGCCTCTTCGACCATAGACTCGGTATAGGAGGAGGGAATCTCCATGATGCCGATGACACTGGTCGCCTCCTTTAGAACAGGAGCGACTTCCTAGGAGGTCGCAACCTCCATATCCCTCTCACGTTCCCGAGCAGAAGGGGGTAGACCTCGTGGTACCATTCTTCGGTCGCCGCCTTCTCCCCAGTAGGGGTCAACCCATGAGCGACAAAGATATCATTTTCTTCGGGCTCATCGCTAAGCCTGTAGAGAAAGCCAGGGTACGGTACCCTGGACTTGGTATTCTACTTAGGCTTCTCGGGGAACTCGAGGACTTTCTATTCCTCTTCCTCTCCTCCTTCGCAGCATCCCCGGGCTCTCCAGAAATGGAGGGCTCAACTGGTAAGGATGTATCCTCGTCCTCATCTAAGTTCGGTGGTCTTAGGTAGAACTATGAAAGGAGAGAAAATATAGCATTGTATAAGTTGGGGGCATAGTGGCTACTATTTAGGGAAGAACCTCACCATGAGAATGAGCCTCCCATTTGTCCTTCAAAAGTTTGCGCCGTACGTTCTCGGAGTACGGCATCTGCTTACAGATCCCTTCGACCCACTCCTTGAACCGGGGTATTATATAAGGAACTTGGGCAACAGCTGCACGATCTTGAATACAGGCAATGAGAGAAGGAATAAAAGAGGTTAATACTTAAGAAAAACGACAATTACGATATGCATTCCACTTCTGGGGAATGACAAAAAACTCGGGAGAGATCAGGTCTTCGATTTTCACCCAAACAAACCTCCCCTGCTAGCCTCGATCTCGATCCTCGTTAATGCTCGACAAAAGGGGCCTTGCTTGCTCGGCGGACAAGCTTGATAAGCCCCCTCAGAAAATGTGGGGGCTATATAGGCGGAGTAGATGGTCTAGGGTGAACTGTGGGTTGTTAGTATTGTTCACAAAATGACGTAGGAGGATCAGGATCCTCCAAAATGATGGATGGATTTGCCCGAGGCACACCTCGTACCTCTTGCAAAAATCCAGGATTACGGGATCTACCAGGCCCAACATGAAGGGATAAGTATAAACGCTTAAATACCCCTCCACGTAGGTAGTAATATCGTCACTAGGCCCGGGAAAGACCACGTCCTTACCTTCCCATTTACCGTCCTCTCGGACTATGGGAAAGGTATCTTGAGTGACGGAGCATATGCATCTCCATGCTCCATCGCCTCGATCTTGTTGACTAGAGGCTTTCTCGACCTTGAAATCATCCCTGATAGAGCAACCCCCGGGTATAAAGCTCTTCATGGGAGGCTCGTGAGCCACCTCAACACCCGTGGACGGATGGGAAGACGAGGGAGCCTCTTGTTGTGGTACGGACTTGGAAATTTTATCCATCGTGATCTGGGAAACTATGAAGATTTGAAGGGAATTATGAAGACTTGAAAGATAATATGAAGATTTGAAGGAAATATATGAAGATTTGAAGAAAAAGTATGAAGATTTGAAGGTGGGATGAAGATATGAAGATTTGGGTTAGAAATCCAAGAAAAATATGAAGGTTTGAAGGTCAGAGATGAAACTATAAAGGCTCAATAAGCAAGGTAAGGAGATTTGAAAAAGTTAAAAGCCGTTAGAAAATTCGAAGCTAGGATCGGAAAGTGAAAGAAATGTAAAATGTCGAAGCTTTTATAGGGGAAAAATAACCAATGCGCGACGTTTCACATTCGAACACATCCAGCCGGTGACTAACACGTTTCCGAAGTCAGAAGGACGTGAGTGACGGGATGTTTTGGCTTACCCGACACCTTGGTTGTAACGTACGAAGGAAGGAACCGTGGTTCATCTATCGTTTCGGCAATCCTACTCTCCGGAAAACGAGGGGACTATCTTTGTACGGGTGAAATTGGGGATAACGCACACCCTGAATTCCTGGAACGAAGTAAGAGCATGAACATACGAGATCGAAATCGAAGCAGGGAACTATTTGTATCGAGGCCCGTGAAAAGTAAACAAAGTGCTCGCCATCGGGCCTGATAAAACGACACACCCTGGACTCGGGACGAGTTCTGAGACTTCTGAAAGCACAATGAATGGTTATTGATGACGGATAGAGGGTCGTGATATTCGCAATCAACCGGATATCACGACGTGAATCTCGCTCGATGACGGTTGCGGATCAGTAATTAATGAGAAAGGAAGATTTTTACCTTTTTAGACTTGTACTATGGGTGAAACTCTTCTAGCTATTGCAAAGTTCTTACTTTACCGTTAGATCTTCATTCACTACTTCGAACCAAGGGTCCGATCGAGGGCAAAACGAATTTTCAACCTAAGCTCGAGTTGTGCCTTAACATTACAATTGGTTTGATTATTCATTTGTCTTTAACTCATTTACCTAATATCTTTGATTATTTGTGTTGAATAAATCCACATATCCTTAAAATCGAGTACAAATTTAATTGTTATCCACTTCAAGGATAAACAATACACTTTGAAGGAGAAAGGAAATTGATTCAAACAAGTATTAGCATCATATTTGTGTAAGTGAACCATACTTGCCACTAATTGAGATGGAAATTGGAATGACTAATTTCAGGGATGTGTGCGTGCATAACTGAAAGTAGTATAGGGGTTTGTTTTTCACAATATTAACCTTAATATTGAAAAGAGCCAGAAATGAGAAATAGTAGAGACAAATTAGTGTTCAGAAACAGTAATCTTGCTTCTCGTGAACTTGTATTAGTATTACAGTGAAAAACACTGATTTCTAGGAAGCTGTCATTACTATTGGTTATTGCGTATTGTTTGCCACAAGTCCCCACGTTGAGAATGACATTCAGATTTCTTTGGGTCCACCATTTGAAGGCTAAGATGCTTTTGTGTTTTGAATGTCAGATGCATTTTAAATTTGATTGAGAAGTGAGAGAGTTTTCAATTCCCTCGTTTCCTGGGTTTGACCCTACTCTCCAATGTCTCCTTTTGATTATCGTTCAAATAGGATATAAACACATTGGCATATATAATTTCATCTTAGTGTATATAACTGCTGACAATAAGAGTAGTAAATAGCCAGTTCAAGTTTTCGTAGAGGAGACTCATGTGAGTGTAGTGTCATGACCTTACATGCAATCACTAACAGTAGTTGGTAGGTCTATCAGATGATGAATTCAGAATAAAATATGTTGGTGATATGGTAGTTACTGGGAGCATGTGTCCGAGTTTGACATGAAAGAAGTTGATTACTTCTATTGCTGATCGAGCCAAATCAAGGAGTTAAAGTTTATGAATTTTTATACTCATCTTAAATTAATATATATACTAATAATTAGATTCACTATCAAATTTTATAGATATCTTATAAATTTCTAGTATATATATAGAATTTGGACCAGAACTGTTGAGTTCACATAAAACCAAAATTTACAAGCTAGATTCGATTCGTTAATGTAGTCCATGAAGTTCGTGTAATAGTTAAAAAAAAGTTTAGGAGGAAGACATAATTCCTACACTTGGGAATAACCTGTCCAAATTTAATAAACATTTTTGTTCCACTTCAAAGCCTCTTCCTAGATAAAACAAAAATGAAAGCCCCTCACTTCTGTATATATATATATATATATATATACACACACAATGTTAACGTTTTTTTGGACACTAACCAAACTATACCCCGCAAAAAGTTACTAATGTTCTTTTGGATACAAACCCGGTCCATGTAATTAATTGTCCCAATATATTGCACATTGATGTTTGATGATTTTATACTGTTATGAAATCGGTACAATGTTATAGCAGTACAATAAGGTCTGATTTTTAAGAAAGCTGAAACAAAAGAAAAGGCTAATGTTCCTTCTTGTATCCTATCTCACTAGCTTCTGTACTTTCCTTTCGCGTTGGATGAAGGGAATGGAAATTGGATTGCTGATCGGTCCATAAAATAAGGGACCAAACATTACTACAAATTACCAGCGGCAGTAAAAGAACATCCATCAGGAGCTAGAATTAGAAAGTCAAACTTGTGTACAAATGGATTTACTTTTGAATCTTTTTTCCAACAGATTTATTTCTGATTTAATAACTGTAAAACTCTATGGTTTTGAGTCTTTTGACGTACATGACTCCGTTAGAACTAATATGAAGGAACTGAACTACATCTTGCAATTAAATCAGTGTGCCTATTCCTAAACTTTATCTTTGTTGTCCATGCGTTCAGGCAATTCAACTACTGCCTGGCCATGGTACTTACCAGAAACAACAATTGATTATACATGGCCTTACCTCTCCCATTTCATGGGGGGTGGAAGCGGGAGCCATCCCCACTAAATTATATGTACATTAAGTCCCAGAGCCTGGTGAAACATTCTGGTAACAATTATATTGACCAAGTAATGAGACGTCATCTTGAGACAATGATAATCTACCAGAACTCAGGTAGTGTTGAGCAGCTCGTGCCCTGCAACTCTCAATTTGGATAGAAAATAAACATGTCATTAACAATGCTGCCAATCTTTTTTTTTCCACCTATTGAGAAATGCACAAACTGCATTTTGGTGGGACATGAAACATACCTTCTCTGTTTTCTCCTGCCGATGCTTTCCGATAACCGGGCGGTTCCAAATCTAGAAATTTGGCTCAATGAAGACAGATATTCATGAAATGAATCACCTTTCAGTGCAATGTGTGAGCGCAAGGGAACAACAGATTGAAGTAAGTTGTAAGCATTCGGATCCGCTTTGCTGAGACACAGGAACAATACAAGGCAACTTAGCAATATTGCAGTAATTATCAAGAGCTAAATTAAAAACGAAGTCCTAACACGAAGTCACAACAGTTACATGTATTGACCAATCTTGGAGATTTTGGGCAAATCATAGAAATGAACAAATCAAAGAATGGACAGGGAACAGTTAGTAGTGGTATAAAACCAACATTTAAAAATTGTATAAAAACTACTGACGTGGAAATCTTTCCTGGTACAAACATGCAATGGCCTTTCGGCTATCAGAATATCCAATCTTTAGATTTCATAAAAATGTCCATTCTTCGGTGAAAGAAAAGATTTGCAGTTTAAAAGCTGTCGTTAGAACCTCTGGAGTCAACAGTTTCAGCCCACGATCTTTCACTCAACTCGCTTAAATTTCCCTCACAGAAACCCCGTCCATTCTTTTCTGAGGATGATCTTTCACCAATTCTCAACCAGAGAAAGCAGAAGTCCTTGCAAGTATATAATTCTCTAATTCTCATCATTCCTTTAGAGTGGTTTGTACATGTTTCATCCTGTACCCTCTTTCTAAACAGTTTACCATTCTACGGTAATAGATTGAATATCTGCGAGTATAAATCCCAAGCTGAACATGTCTACGTAGTGACAAGCAATAGACACATCTAAAGTTAGAGAGCCAACTTGATTTAATATGCAATTTACTTGGAAGATGCACAACTACTTATGAGGACAAGTTATTTATAAGCAAGTGTAACAGAAGCATATGGTCCTATACCTTCTGAAGGAATGACAGATTCTCGGTCGCCTTAAATGCAAACCCTCATGTTTTCCCCTACTCTGTCCAACCATCTTTCCCAAAGCCATTGTACTGTTTGTGGATGTCAACATCTCCCAGGCCAAATCCACCTCATATACAGATGCAGTGTTTGGTCCGAGAGAAGCAATTTCTTTAGCAAAAAGGCAAACTCCGTGTTGAGCGAAAATTGATGACATCTGCAACTGGTCATCATGCCATTTATACGAATGTGATTCTTCAATAGGGATCATTGAAGGCTCCAACGAATCCTGGATGAGTACTTACAAGCATCAAAAACTGCACATGCAGTAACATAAAGGTAATATATGTATCTAACAAACTACTTACGTATAGAAGGTGTTTGCAGTCAGCAAGTAATAAATCAGCCACTGAAATTAAATCATTCATTTCATGAGCAACGTTGAGAATTTGAGAAGCTTCTTTCTGCTCTGGGGTAATATACTGTTTCAAATCCAGGTAACCTTCACGAAGTCTTTTCCAAGTATCTTGTACAGAAGTATTCAGGTTAAACTCCACAGTAGTCTTAAAGGATGTAGAACTTCTACTGAAGTCCATGCGGCTACACTCATCCAACACCCGATATCCACTTGGAACATCCTCCATGCATTGTCCATTAAAATGCTCCACGACCTCTCCAGGAATTGATTTCGTTAGTCTATCAGAACTACAACCCTGCAATTCCTGATACTCAGAAGATAAAAGAACATTTTCATCAAGTTTCTCAACCTTGAGAGAATACATACTTGGAAGGGACAGATTGCTACAATAATTTGCCTCAACTTTGATATCAACATCATTATATGACTCTGTACTTGAAATTAATTCTGAATCAATAGTAAGCTGAGTCTCAGGGATGAATGATGACTCTGGCACACAGGAAACATTCACCGACTTGCTTACAACATTCACAGTAGAATAATCAACTGTTTCCAAATAATTTCTTTTCAACCTCTTTGCTTTGAAATGAAGATTCTCTGTTGGTAAACTGCAGGAGATTTCAGTGGCTGAAAAATGGGAGGGTGAACTGCATGCTGTTTCAATCTCTTCATTTCTGATCTCAGGTTGATCTAACGATACGGGAACTCTGCTGCATTCTTCCTCTGAATCTGAAGACATAACTCTATCAAGTTTTCTCAGTGTATTTCTTCGAGTGAATGCAATCGGTGATTCAGAGGCATCAGAAAATTCTGAGTTAGTACCAAACATAGTACATTCGTTATGATCCTGAAATGAGTAGAGCAAGCTCAACATTGCGTCCTTTTTTCCATCAACATTGTTAGCACTCATATCATGATCCCTAGAATTGTTCTCTTCTGTAATATTGTTTAGCTCGACTTCTTCTGCTTCCTCATTTATACAGTATCTTTCTTCTTCTACCCTCATCGACTTAGTTATCTCTTCATCCACAAGTTCTGATAGCGGAGAAGCGAAATCCCAAGGGATAATTTTCGGTAGTAGCAGATGACCAGCTTCTAGATCAAACTGAAGAGGACTATATCTTAGCTGCAGGTCATTATCTGGCCGTAGTAAAAAAAAACACCAGATTAAATGGGTTAAACGAAACTTTACTGTGAAGAAAACATAGAGTGTAGATATAATTTAGTCATAGTTTCACCATCACCATGAAGGATGAGAACTGTTCAGATAAGGATAGAGCTTGTTCGATTTCTTTTTACCATCACTTTTATGTGTACTGAACCATTAGATTTTGGCAATTTATCCTATGAGGATTTAAACTAACTTTTCTCTTCTAGCTAGTCTTCAAGGTATGTTTCTTTATGGTTTGAATCCTAATTCTTAGTTTGATAATTTTGCTTGTTATTTGAGCTTCAAGTAAAGATTTGGGTCCTATACTCAAGTTTGTTTTTGAGAAGGTCCTTTTTTTACCAAGATTCTATCTCTACCTTTCTATCTTGTTTTGCCCCCTCATATCTACACAATTGCCATTACTCATTTGTCATTGGCTCATTGCATTCAAGATATCTAAGCATTTCATGAATAATAAAAGGCTTGAAGCTTTGATTGGTCAAAATTTAATCTTAAGCAAGATCCTAAATAAATGACATGATAATCTCTATGTCAACCTGCTCCATATGCAAACAGAGGTTATCAATGATTTCATCATTATCAGTAAGATGTATGCACTGCTTTTAGAGGAGTCACTTTTACAAAATAACATGAAGCTTCAGAATTTTTGCTTGATGAACTTTTTCAATTAGCATCCTCTTTAGCAATGGTACAAGAATTATTCATGCAATCAACTATCCTGAAGCATGCATTAGCTCATTGATATTTGGTGAATTACCTTTCTTCAAGGTTTGGCCTTGACACCAAAACTGGAGATACATAATAGTTTTACGAATATCCCCATGGCAATGATCGACAAACCCCTCTACCAGCACTGGGTGAATTTTAACTTGTTCTCTAGCACAAACCTACAGGGAATATCTTTGATTAGCCAAATAAAGATAGATATCAGCGCAAAACTAGCAAAAAGTAACTGTACCATGTGTGCGAGTTCAAGGAGCTCCTTCAAAGATGGCAGTGCAAAGCACACCTGTAGCCTATCTAAATTGTTTGGGAGCACCGGATTGTCACCTACTCACATCGAAGAATAATACTTAATTTGTGAAACATAAGCTTGACAAATTATGGTATTTCAACCATTTAACTCCCTTACTATTGCTAGTTAATATCATGGGCCGCTTTGCGGTCTCCGCAAGTTGTTGAATGGTAGAGACAAAACCACGGTCTTCACAAAGAGCGGTATCCACGTCCTCAAAAAGGATTAGAGTCTTAGTTTCACCCTGATGATTAGCAGTTATCTCCTCCCTGCAGACTTGTTTCCTTTGCATTCCACAGGCAGTTGGAGCATTTTCCTCATCAGACAAAGGTATCACTTCAATAACTCCACCACCAGACACTAGTTTGTCCTCCACATATGCTGGATCTTTTTGAATCCTGAAACAAGAATCGAACAGAAAACATGGAAATAGTGGATGTCAAGTCATTATAGATTCAAGATTCATTGTAGTGATAAAGTGGCTTAAATGAAGCGAAATCCCATCATGGAAAAAAGGAAACAAATAGATTGGCTACTTTGCAAGATTTTCACCCATTTTTTCTGTGAGCAGCAAATTTCTATATGAAAATAGGTAATGAAGATAAACATTCATTGAGTAATGCAGCTAACTTTTCTACGAACAAGCATGGCACATCAAGAAAATGGTCAACAAACATGCCGAGAGGCTACTAATAGGCCCCAGTTCTTCCCTCCCAAATCTGTGACTAATGAAATGTTTTTGCTAAAGGAAAACCAATCTAAGAATTGTGTGCCAGCATGCATTACTTGGTTGTTTAAGAATTCTAGATGAATGTTAAATTATGCTTTTACTTATACAAATTTAAGATGGCCAGAACTAAATGTGAAAAGTAAAACAATAAAGTACCCAAAAGAAAAAAACATGAACCATCACAGAGAAATGTTTTATCTTTAAATGCAAATACTTGAACAGTATACCAAACTACAAGGTACAGTACCCTCCAAAAGGAAAAAGGATACAGGTAGTGTTCCAATTATTTACATTTTATATCTTAAATTTTTTTTATTATGAATAAGTCGAAAGAAACAATCTTATATGTATCTTATAATATTTTATCACAAATAAATCAAAAACAAAAGAAAACTAGCATCCAGACATAGACGAACCGTTGAAGCCAGTGGGATTCTACAGCCTCCCCAAATTTCTGTTTTACAAGAGCACCGTTTCGCCAATCTGATGAATTGACCTAGCAAGACAATAGGCCAAAAAAATTAGCTAAGTAGATTCTTGATAACTTTAGGAAGTTTTATTTATCAGAGTTTGGTTTGAACATGTCTAAAAATCTAATCTTTACTCCTTGATATATACTGCTTATGCTACATGTCGGTGGAAGCTAGCTACGAACAACATGCATCTACATAGTGCAAAGCGCAATTTAAGGTTCATAATATAGTGAATTTTCACCAGAATTACCTCAATAACTTGAAATCCCTGTTCTTTAGCACAGGCATAAATTGCAGCCGACTTCCCACTCTGCATAATATTAGTTAGCACATAAAATCACCAATAAAAGCTAATTCAAAACATACTAAAGCAGGTCTGATTAAGCCTAACATAACATTATTAATAGAACTATCGCAGAAGAAACTGCAGCAGTGATATGTGTGTAACTTCCAGGATTAGCCGTGTACATTCTTATGGCTGTAAATTTATGGGAAAATCTGGTTTTCTACAATGGCAGAAAAATCAGATTTTGGGAGGATGCACGGTTGGGTAACACACCTCTCAAAGATCTATTTCACAATATTTACGGCATTTCCTCTCTTCATAATCCTCTCAAAGGTTTGTGTTCAAATTCACATGTTTAGTTTTATTGCGCTTCAATAAGGAGAAGATTATTGAATATATATTCAATTATTAAATAATTGCCAACCTTATTGCCCCCCCCCCCCCCCCCNTGATGGTATTGCATCTCTTTTTCAAAGATCATTCACTCTCTTTCGACTACTATTTTGGTCCTTTTATTTAGTCACACTTCAAGCAAAACGTTTTCTAAAACTTCATTTTTTTAATTTCTTTTCATGGTACCAAAATCTGGGAATTGCATTCCTATACTAACACTAAATATCACGTCACTATTCTGAAAGATTCTTCTCTTCTTTTTTATGGTAGAAAAATCTTCTACTCTTTCTTCATGATACCAAAGTTCGAGAATTGAATCTCTTCTTTGGTCATATAATTTCCGGTAATTATTTCAAAAACAACTTCCCTTATTCTCTGCCTCAAAGATTCATGGTAGCACCATACCCAATTGGTTGTCTCATGGCAGTGACAAGGCAATAAAAGGTGTTCCTTTATATTCAAGCTTTTCTTATAAGTAAGGTACTTTACAAATGAAAACCAGCATCAAGTGATTGCTGGTGTATAGAGACAGTTACAACCAAAACAAGTGTCCTTACTGACTGCGAAGAGAGCAAATAAAATTGAGCATGACCTCTACATCCTGTGTATCATGTGCATCTGCCATATTGCTCCAAAAAGAGAACATTGAAATGAAAATAAGCTTAAGAGTCCTTTATATTCAACTTGATTTTGAAGTTTGATTTGCAAATCCAAGTATCTTCATCACTTTGAGTTTGAGAGGGCACTGAAATTCCAGGAGAATTATAAAGTTGTATCTCTAAATTAAGAACATGTTTAGATTCTTTAATTTGAGTAAAGAGGATATCATAAAATATCCTATAAGATACCACATCTTATTTTGTATTAGTTATCGAATAATAACCTATCTTATTATGCATACAGAATAGCTATGAACAACACTGTAAGTAGCCCATAGGCCCTATTCTCCTGTATAATGAGCCAATTTTGTAACATTGTTAATCATCATTTCAACAAGTTCTTCATTTTTTTCTCAGAGAAACCATAGAAAGGAAGATAGATAGAAGTAAAAAGAACAAACACGATACCTTTTTTCTTTCAACCCCCACCACCCAAAAAGTTGGGGGACTTTTAAATTTGTGATCATGAGCTGATTATGCGTAATATATGAAGCACATTTATTCAAGGCTAAGTTTCATTCTAGCATAAAAGAACACTGTTGTCGCAAGAATTGAGATTTAGCAGAACATAAGTTCTTTGCTCTAGGGTACATACTACAAAGTGCAACTCTGGAAATTTTTTCACTAAATGGAACGGAAAAGCAATAAAAATTCCAGTTCACTGTGTTTATCAAATGAACTAATTCACAACTTTTTGACATATATACTGCTTAACACATGTATTGCCGTGAATATGAACTCGTAAATGTAAAAATCAGATATAAAAGACGGCATAAGTTTTAAATAGTATAATTATTGCTTTCTAAAACATGCCAAACCAATTATCTGCATAAGTCAGACTTTCTTTCTTTCATAAATCAGACATTTTAATTAAATTTCTACTGAAATGCCAAATAAGGGAAAGGAAAAGTAGACATTTCTTTTTTCTTCGAAGACGAAAAGTAGACATTTCTTTTTCTTTGGAGAAGGAAGGTAGACATTTCTTTCTTCTTTGGTAAGGAAAAGTGGACATTGCTAAAAGTCAATCAAGGTGAAACCTGAACTATTGCTCCGCTAACCAAAAAAAAAAGACTAATGGTTGGCCAGATTGATGGAATTTGGGCAAATTGATAGTTCTAATCCTTTTGATGAAGATGAAATTTCAAATCTTAGCAATTAGTTTATTTATTAGAAAAGAAAAAGAAAGAAGGAAACTAACTATCCCTTAAAGTAAACCCAAGGTAGTGCAATGTACTTCTACTTGCTTATGAAAGAACCCATGGATTTGTTTCACAATATACTTCACAACCATGGGTTGTTGATTCATAAGCACATAGATATATAAATTCTTGGTAAGACACACGGGATTAAGCTATCAACCAGAAATGGGATCATAGTATCATACAGATGGACAGAGAGATTGGGAACTCCAGGAACATGCAAAGACTTTTTGCAATAGGAGAGCAGAAACTAGATACATACCCCAACTGGTCCAGATACCAAGAGGACATTCTTCAGCTGTTCTTCGTTTATAGAGTCGGTTTCACTTTCATACAGGCTATCAAAGGAGTTTTGAGTAACTCTATCACTAAGAACGCATGGTTTGCTTGTGCGAGAAACTTTTTCATGCCAAAGATGCAGCCAATCACTTAAAAGTTTCACTGGCTCACTATTACCACATACCTGCATACAAGATGTTGGAGAACATTTATCATACTGCATATGGAAAAAATATCAACATTTGAGTGAATAAACATCTTTTAAGACTTGTCTTCACCATCATAGACAGATAAATATTAACAGTCGTGGTATAAGAAATGAGATATTCACCTGAAAAGCTCTCTCAGGCTGATATTTGTTTGTCCATAGACAACTTTTGGGCCGAGTGGGACAGTTTTGGTAGTCAAATACTATCCTAAACATGAAAAAATAGTTAAAAGTAAATCAGCATTACATAAAAAAGGCAGCACCCATAATACATGAGTTGAGCTTAATGGAGAAGTGATGATTCATATAGGCGACCCCAACTTGATGAGACGTAGTTTTTGTAAGGAGCAACATATATTTCAAGTCAACAAGAAGCAAAAGCTTCTTTTATCCTGTATTCTAGGAATGAACTATGATGTGCACCCATTTATAATTTCAGAATGTGATGGGAACAACCTGGATCGCACCACATGTATCAGCTTGCAATATAAGAAAGCTCGTTTTATTAATTGTCATTGTTTTGGACCTTTTGGTAAGGTCTAACAGGACTGGTTGCACAGAGTAGCATAATTTTAACAAGCTTCAGAACTATTTGCTCCATCAAGATCATAAACATCCTCACCTTTCTTGAAGAAATCTACCTTGTTTCTTGGTATCTGAACTGAGGTTATTTTGGAGGGAGTCAACTGTGTCCACTACATTTGCCTACAATTATCAAAGCCACAAGCATTATCGGATGATCAGACAAAAAAGATATGAAACGTAAAGACTCTCATAAATTGACTAGAATATCAAGCCTTTTACTTCTTTCTGTATCTCTGAAAGCAGGATTGTACATGACGCAATAAGTCAACCAAAATACCAGCCAGAAAATAATTACCAACTCAAAATTATAATCCTCACTAAAAAAAAGTATATTGTCCACACTTTGGGGCATAATCAATATGAGCAGCAAACAGTATAAATTAAAACAAGGCTACATCGAACTTACCACCTCTGCATTCTTTAGCTGCTCACAGTGGCTGACTTGTTCCTCAGCAACTACGGATAATGCTGCAGGATATAATTTTGTTTCTCTAGAAGAATGATCAGAAACCACTTCATCTTGTGAAATAGTAGGTTGATTCAATTCAATCTTGTTTTGCTGTGACAATGTTTTCTTCGGATAAGAGATGCAAGAGAAGTTATCAAATTGCAGAGAGGTGAAGGAACCTTCAGAGAATGAAGAGCTTCCACATTCTAGCACAACATCAGTATCGAGAAAAGAAGCTTCAGAAAAGATCCAGTGACCCCAATCAAGGGCAGTTTCATTCTCCTGCAAAGGGAATTTTTATATTTCATCCAAGCAAAAGAACTGGACAAAGTTATTGCAAGAGTAGCATAGGAGACAGCCATGTAGATACTATGTATAGAATTGAGAAAGGACACCATACCGTAACTATTTCAAATACATGAATAGGGCTGAAAGTAAGGCTTTTCCCCTCCTCAGAAGCGTACCAGTTACTCTCCACATCAATAACTTCTTGGCTTTTCTTACCCGTTTTGCAGGATTGAAAAAAAGGATGTATTTGTTTTCCTGCATATCTGCGGGAATCCTCCTGGTGAAAGCAAAAAAAGTGATGAATAACCAAAACAGAACTGTAGCTTCAGTTGTGTGATACTATGAAAATGAAATGGACCATATTCTGCAAAATCTAGAAGAAAGAAACATCAGGAAAAAGTTTGCAGATATCACATAAAATCAAAGAAAAACATTTACAAGAAGCATAACAGGATCCAGCATTAAGTGCTAAAATGAAAAATCTGAAGGATCAGAATCATCATAACTCAACCACACAGAACATCATGCTTTTTTTCGCAGAAGAAATGAAAAGAGTGAGAATGTTCTAACTTAAACAAGGTGATGCACATTTGATAAATAAATAATAATAAAATGTTCAACTAACCTCAGCTGTCTTTCTAGCCTCCATTCGGAGATCAGGAATCGAGTGTAACATTGATTCATCCTGCATAAGGTCACGTGGAACCAAACGTGTTTCCATCGATCCACTGATCAGCACTTCTTCTCTTCCTGTGACATCCAATTGGCACTTCTTTGGTGTTGAGTTAGCAAGCTTCTTCTTCGACCGAGGAGTCTTCTTATCTTCCAAACAGTGTTCAGTCAGAAGCAATAAATTGCCAGCAACAGTTATAGCATGCAAATTTGGTTTCCAAATTCAAAATTCGTTGGAACAAAAGAATCTTAACATATGAGGACAAAACCTCTGAACGATGAGAATTGCAGCATCAAGAGTGCATGCAACTTTCTAAAGGACTTCCATTGCATAATCTATCTCATACCCCTTTTTAAAATTTTTAGACACAAGATATGCTAAAGTTTCCCTCTGCAATATATGATGCCTTAGTTCTTTTTTTCCTTATCAAAAATACGATACCCTAGTTGAGTGAAAAATAATTAAAAACAGCATGGATTGCAGGAAAAAGAAAAAAGCATACTTGCAGGAGGTGAGCAGGATTTTAGGAGTTTTTCAGGTGATCCAATATTTATCTGCTCATGTCTCTGTCTCTTCTGATTCGTTCTCTCTGAAATCTTTAGAAAGAAATCCGTTTCTGGAGAAAACATCAAAAGAAGCATAAATAAGCAACAAAATCTGTCGTTCTGTTTGGTTAATTAGAAGGACATTTATCATTCTTTCACTTTCAGCATTCAATAATTCACATAGGAGAAATGTTTTCTTTCTTTCCCCATAGATTCTCCTTAATCCTCTCTCCCTTCCTGGCCCCACCATTATTGTAAGTATGGACAATGCAAAGAACATCTTTTTAAGTAATTCACTTACTGATAGTAACTGCAGAATCTCCATCAGGAATTTCCTTGCTTGAAGTTTCTTTACCCCTTAGAGCAACCTGAATATTAAAGCAAGCAAATAAAATCAGAGATACAGTGTTGTTCAGTCCTTTCTCTGCTTGTTCTAAGCAAGATTTTACCCTTCTCTCTACATAATTGGATAAACAAAAAATCTGATATTAGAAAGGTAGATAGGGAAGGCGACTGTAGGAGACCAGTGTAGGCACAAAAAAATGGACAACACAGAGAAGGGGAGAAAATACAAATTGTTTGTGCAACCAAGGGTGTGGCCTAGTGATTGAAGAAGCTAGGGTGAATCAAAAAATCTGCCTAGCCTTGGTTGGCAGAGTTTCGCAGGACCTGCATCGGTGGGAGGATGTAAGTACCCAGTGAAGTAGTTGAGTATATAGACGAGCTAGCCCTAGCACTACCGTGGTTATCAAAAAAGGATACAGAATTCTACGCTTTTTGGAATATAACAATGGTGGGTTTGGAGGATTTTGGAGCAGACTATCACTTCTTTAGAAGTACCCTCAGAACCCGGTGGCATTGAACTAACCAAGTTGAAATTTCCCAGTGGTTTTTCTATTCCCAGTCCAAAACCAGGGCCACATTCAAGCTAGAAAACTAATTACAAGAGATAGTTCGCGATTCATAATTTTTTACTGTTATTATTATTATTATTATTGACATCACGAAATTCTGAAGCTAATTCATTCAAATTAGTCAGATTAATGACAATTGTTGTAAAATCAGCTCAAGCTCTCTAGATAATAAACTAACAACAAATTAACCTTCTTAGAAGCTCGTGAGTGACTTTGTGGTGTTGTTGTCTTGGAATTTCTCTTCTTCTTATGCTTTCCTTTCGTCTTATTGCCATTTTCTTGGCTCTCACACCACTCTTCCTCCTCATCCTCTTCTTCTTCTTCTTCAGCTCCTCCTTTAACTGGAATTTGCTTCGCATTGTTTGGAAACAGCGTCGCCTGGACTAACCTACGCCGGCTACGAAGTCCTTCATCTACCGGTTCCTCCTCCATTGGATCAGCTCGCGTTAGGGTTTTTTGCAAAATTAGGAGTTCCAATTTTGATCACTGAAGAGGGCTCCCCCAAAATCTCCCCCTTTGTTGTTTTCCTTTTGTTGCTGGGCTGTGGAGCCCTCTTTGTGATATGAAAATTGAAAACAATGGATACGGCAACCGGTATCAACGGTAGTAGGTTACCTGTGGTTGCTATTTCCCGCGATTTTACTCGGCATTCTGTTCAGATTTCCCGCGCTCAGTTGAATTGCATTAATTGATTTTGTTATTATATTTGATTAGGAGCATTTTGGGAGATATTTGTCAAGTTCTTGTTTAAAGGTTACCGTTTAACTTTTGAGAGAGCTATCTATCTCACCAAAAAGTTTGATTAAATTACTTTAAAATATGAAATGGGTAGTAAAATTTGCGTAGAGCAAATACTTGCTACGTTAACTTTAATCATACAAAAAAAGAACAAGCACTATTAATGAAACTATATTGGATATAACATATTGGAGAATTATTAGAACTATTAGTCATGGACACTCGATTATTCATCTTACATGTAAAATTTGAATGGCGAAAGATAACTATTTGCACGAGAATTAATGTTTTGGCATTAAGTATGCATCGCATGGAACCAACTTGCATCAAAAGCTAATTTATGCTTGTGCTAATCGCCAAAAGTTCAGATGGCATAAGGGTAGGTTGCTATTCAAATAGGGATCTAAACCATTCACGTATCACGCGTACTGTCATGGGCGGCGGCTTTCCAGTCATGCCTCATGATCCCTTGAACGCGTCCCATAGCGTTCTAGCAAGCCTCCCAACGTCTAGCGCTATGGACGGCCCCGTGGTCTTGGCTACACCAAGTGACAAGTGAGCATGTGCCTCTGCCGTCCCACCGATAGCCCTCGCCAGCGCCCAACCTCAGACAGATGCCAATAGCGCCGCGGACGCAGACCGTGATGCCAAATGTTGCTGACATTGGACCAGTTTCTACCGTGTAGAAAACTAAGTCCTTTTCATTATAAATTTAGAGTAGTTTTATTTCATGTACTTCCATTATGTTCTTTTAGCTTAGTTAGGTCAAGTCCTGTAACTTTGGTTTATTTTTTTAAGCACTTTTATGGGATCAAACATTCAAACTTTCTAACAAGCAACCAATTCTCTGTACTGATGTTTACCCCCCTTGATACTGTGTTGCTTTTCTATAATAGCTTTTATTAATGCAATTAAGCTTTTCTTTCATTCTCAATTCTCTTTTTTGTTCTCTCAATTGCGCTTGACATTGGTTTTTCCGTACGACACTGACAATCTTGTCTAGCGTAAGGAGGAGACCTCAGTTGGCGGATAGTAACTACACGGACATCGATTTCTTACCTTATGTCGCCCTTCAACTGAATCTCGGGAAGGCACCGCATAACAGTTGGTATCAGGGCCTAGGCTCGACATCAGACGAGAGAACACATTGCCATTACCACCATTTCTGACCATGGTGAATCATGGGGATCGCATCGTGGCCCTTTAAGAGACGGTTGGCGTATTATGGCCCATCATGGATACTATGGATGAACTAAGAACCAAACTAGTACAAAGGTTGGACGACCTAGACAGTAGGATGCGGCAGGCCGAATGTGACATTGAGAACATTAGTGGCGACTCTGAGGGAGATCGGCAAATGGCAACCACATAGGCAGCTGATGTTTTTGGTAAATTCGAGGGCCTTCAACAGGAGCGTGCCGATGATTTAGCCTACAGGGCACAAGAGGCAGACATGGTGACTATCATGCAGCAAACTATAGACAACTTGACATGCTAGCTCAATGTTGTCTATGTTGTGCTACAAGGCCTGCTTCGAGGAGGCGGAAATCAAATCGGGGGTGCTGTGAACCTCGCCCCCATGGCACAAAAACTAAAAATTCCTGAGCCAAAGCCACACAGTGGAGCTCGGAATGCCAACGAAGTGGAAAATTTCATTTTCGACATTGAACAGTACTTCGATGTCGTGGAGGACCTAGAAGAAGCTAAGAAGGTAGCAACTGCTGCCATGTATCTTCAGGGTGATGCTTAACTCTGGTAGTGGGTGAAGTACGAAGCCATCAGGGCCGGTGAAGATACTCTTGAGACATGGGCGAAACCGAAGGCAGCCATACGCCTACAATTCTTCCCCGAAAATGTTGAGTACAAAGCAATGAGAAATTTGTAGGAGCTCCGCCAGACCAAATCAGTGCGGGATTACGTGCGATAATTCTCCACGCTCATGCTAAACATACGAGACACGAGGGACAAAGATAAACTCTTCAAATTCCTGGAAGGGTTGAAACCTTAAGCCTGTATGGAGCTGCAAATACAAAGGGTAGACATTTTACCCAAGACGATCCAAGCAGCGGAGTGCCTTGGGGACTATCAACTGGAAGCTCTGAAGGATAGGCCTCAACATCATGTCCAAGGGGGAAACAAAGGGGCCAGCTGTAACGACCCGACCGGTCGTTTTGAGCTCTAGTACGTCGCTCGGCGGTTTGAGGCCTTGAGTAGCTTCTCATCATTGTCACACCTCCTACTTACTACCCTCGGGAAGGGTGTAAGGTTGTAGGAAGAAAAAGAATAGTCTAGGTCATGGGATAGGTCTTATTGGGTTGGATTGAAATTGGGCCTTTGGTAGTTATTGAGCTCTAAAATTCTACAAAATTAGGACTAAGTAAAAGCTGGAAATTTAATTTACTTCTAAATACTCATAAGAAAATATAAAATAACTCTTAATTGATTTTAATACATTATTATATTTAAAATGAAACTAAAAATTAAAGTTGAAACTATTTTTTGTATTTTCAAAGATTATGTTAAAACAAAATAGGTTCAAAGTAATATATCGTTCTAAAAATACCTAATACGTGAACTACATAGAGAAATATGGAACTATTTTTGTAATTTTCAATTTTTGTGCTTAAATTAAAGTAAAATCTCGGGGAGGGTCAAAAATTACATGTCTACAGTTGCTCCTCTCTGACTGGAAACGCGAAGAATTTTCAGACAAAGAACGACGAGACATGTTTTTTGACCCAACCCTTATTTAGAGAGACCAAAAACTAAACGAAAGGAGAATGTGACTGAGCCCTAGTATCTGAGCTGCCTACATATCCTTGGCTATAGAGGAATCAGGCCACGTGTAGTTCAGAAGTAGGAACAGTGGTGGAGTATACCGAGGTAGAGAGCCGATTGAGGTGCCGTTTCGTCGAGGTTCCGGTCCGCGGCCCTGTTATTACATCAAAATAAAAAATCAAAAAAAGGCCAACTAAGCATGTCAGCTATGAGTTACAAGATTTCTATCTATAAGTCTTCTGAAGCTTGATCTTGAGTCTTGAATGATCTTCATGCAGACTTTAGATTTGAACCTTGACGCTTGCTAGATGCAGGTGCTAGTTCATTCTTCTTCAGCTCTTCGGATCATGACGGGACATGTAGAGCTCGTAACTTATTCATGTCTTGAGCCATCCGTATCTTGTCTCCGCTTCTGCATTTTGGATGCTTTTTTTCTTTTCTTCTTTTATTCTGGATTGAGACTAATTCTATTGGTCATCTATTGTCGACTCGCATTCTTGTCGCGAGCTTCTGCTACTTCTAACATGAATTGAATTCTGAAATGACTTCCCTCGTTCTCCAGGTGGGTGCCTGCAATCAATATAACAAAACAAAACAAACAAAATTTTCTGCCCCAATTTGCACTAGGAAGATTTGTGAGTTGTTAGAAAAATTGTAGACCGCTTATGCCATTGATGCAATGATGAGAATAAACTAAAGACTCGACTAGGATGTGTGTCTCCTGTGAGTAAAACCAAGAATGTTTGACTAGCAAGTGCGTCTGCTAAGAGTAAAACCCGAATGACCCAAACTAGGAAGTGCGTCTCCTAAGGGGTGAAACTTGAATGACTCAAACTAGGAAGTGCGTCTCCTAGGAATGAACTTGAAGGACTCAAACTAGGAAGTGCGTCTCCTAGGGGTAAAACTTGAATGAGCCAAAACTAGGAAGTGCGTCTCCTAAGGATAGAATCTCACTTTATGATGTGCGTCTCCTAAACAGTATAACCTAAAAGACCCAGACTAGGAAGTGCGTCTCCTAGGGGTGAAAATTCAATGACTCAAACTAGGAAGTGCGTCTCCTAGGGGTAAAAACTCAATTTAGGAAGTGTGTCTCCTAAAAACAAAAACATAACCTGAAAGACCCAGTATAGGAAGTGCGTCTTCTAGGGCTAAAATCTCAATTTAGGAAGTGTGTCCCCTAAAACAACATATAACTTGAAAGACCTAGACTAGGAAGTATGTTTTCCCGAAACTTAAATGAACCAAGCTAGGAAGTGCGTCTCCTAGGGATAAAACTTGAATGACTCAAACTAGGAAGTGCGTCTCCTAGGGATGAAACTTGAATGAACCAAGCTAGGAAGCGCGTCTCCTAGGGGTGAAATTTCAATTTAGGAAGTGCGTCTCCTAAAGTATATCCTGAAAAACTCAGACTAAGAAGTGCGTCTCCTAGTGGTGAAATCAAACGACTCAAACTAGGAAGTGCGTCTCCTAGAAATGAACTTAAGTGACCCAAAACTAGGAAGTGCGTCTCCTAGGGGTAAAATCTCAATTTAGGAAGTGCGTCTCCTAAAACAAAATCTGAAAGACTCAGACTAGGAAGTGCGTCTCCTAGGGGTGAAACTTCAATGACTCAAACTAGGAAGTGCGTCTCCTAGGGGTAAAATCTCAATTTAGGAAGTGCGTCTCCTAAAACAAAATCTGAAAGACTCAGACTAGGAAGTGCGTCTCCTAGGGGTGAAACTTCAATGACTCAAACTAGGAAGTGCGTCTCCTAGGGGTGAAACTTCAATGACTCGAACTAGGAAGTGTGTCTCCTATGAATGAACTTAAATGACCCAAACTAGGAAATGCGTCTCCTAGGGGTAAATGCTTAATTTAGGAAGTGCATATCCTAAAACAAAAATATAACTTAAAAATCCGGACTAGGAAGTGTGTCTCCTAGGGGAGAAACTTGAATGACTCATACTAGGAAGTGCATCTCCTAGGGGCGAAACTTGAATGACTCACACTAGGAAGTTCATCTCCTAGGAATGAACTTAAATTAACCAAACTAGGAAGTGCGTCTCCTAGGGATGAAATCTCAATTTAGGAAGTGCGTCTCCTAACACAAAAATATAACCTGAAAGACCCAGACTAGGAAGTGCATCTCCTAGGGGTGAAACTTCAATGACTCCAAACTAGGACGTGAATCTCCTAGGGATGAATTTAAATGGCCAAATCTAGGAAGCGCGTCTTCTAAAAAGTATAATCTGAAAGACCCCTACTAGGAAGTGCGTCTCCTACAGGTGAAACTTCAATGAATCCGACTAGGACGTGCGTCTTCTAGGGATGAATTTAAATGACCAAAGTCTAGGAAGTGCGTCTCCTACGGGTAGAATCTCAATTTAGGAAATGCGTCTCCTAAACAAAAATATATTTGAAAGACCCAGACTAGGAAGTGCATCTCCTAAGGGTGATGTGTGATCTTCTCAATAACCTTTGTATAAGAAAAACTGGGGCATTACACCTGAAAAATTCAAGCTTTGATGTGAACATAGCCTTCAACCCTGTTTCAGACAAAGAAAAAACTTGTGAGTTTAAACATGGTGGTTAGTTTGTGGCTTTGACCTTGAGGGCTTTTGCTCCTTCACTTGCCATGATAACTTTGATTTCCACTTGGAAGACCTTGCTTGTTATTGGTTAACCACTTTCTCTGTCAACCCTTATCAATGAAAACACCTCTGATCCGGTCGATCCCAATACCTTATACCTGATGTATTGCTCATGAATTGACGTTTACCAAACTTTTGCATTTCACAGGAATCCCAAAGAACATCTATTATCACCAACTCAGTGCACACGCCATTCTCCTGTGTCTTATGCCAATTTGATGTGCTTTCTAGACTCGGCTTTGTGTGATTAAAAAGCTGGTAGCAGATTTTGAAGTCATTTCTCACTTGTTTCGCCAAAACAGACTGTAAGGGGACTCAAAAAAAACAAAAGGAACAAAATAAGGATAAATTTGAGAAGAGATGGTATCTAACAAGAAAATATATTTCCCAGGAAAAAGAAAGTAAAAACTAATATGATTTGAAGGCCATCTCCACTGACCAGGACATGTATTTTGGATTAAGCGGCATGATCTATCAAGCGAGTCTAATCTTCAACTCTTGTTATGCCTCTAAGCTGTGAAATTGGGCTTCAGCACTCCAATTGTCCTATTTGATCCACAATCCTCAGTCGACTTGTAGTGCCCTGAAGGGTTTTCACCATCAAGCCTCTCTCATTTTGCTCTTTTTCTCAACTCACCGTCGCCTTACGGTGCCCATGAGGGTTTTCACCGATAAGACTCTCTCATTTTATCGTTTTCTCTCTTTGTGATGAGAACAAGGTATTACCCATGATACAAGAACATCATACTTTTACCACACATTTGATTTGGAATCCTCAAAGATTGATCAGAAGGTCATTCTTTGGACCGTAATGTAGGCTTTTGGACAGGGTTTGAAAAAAAGAATATCATAAAGGCTCAAAATAACTATGACGGCGGGGTTAATTTATTCACAACTTTTGGAATCCATTCTAAAACGTTGCCCCAATATCTAAAACAAGAGTATTTGATTGATTTTTTTAGATTGAATTTCTAAGAAGAACTGCCCCACTCAGATTTTGTGGGATTATGAAATATTTTATTTGGTGCGACTGAACCATAAGGCTGCCTACGTATCTTGTGGTGACAAGAATCAGGTCGAACGTAATTCAAACGTACAATTTGTTTTGTTTTTCCCATTTTTCTTTCTTTTTCTAGTTTCTCTTTTTCTGTTTTCCCTTTTTTTTCTCTTCTCTTTTTTCTGTGTTTATCTTCTTCTTCTTCTTCTTTTTTTTTAAATTTTCTAACTCTATTTTAGATTCCAAAAGAGGGGCATGCAAGAGAACAAGTTAAGGCTCAAAGGGGTAGCAAAAGATAAAAGTGTTTGGGGTAGCAGAATGAAATGCCTTCGTCATACCAAACTTTAAAGGTGCCAAGTACAAACAATGCAATTGAAAATAAGCCGAAGAACCATGCACAACCTCTCTTGAGGGAATCAATACAAACACAAAGTGCCAATGGGCAATACCTTTATCCCAATGAATGACATCGTCAGTTCGAAGCAGACTTGACTCAACCTTATCTTGGTATGAAGGGATGCATTTGAACATTAACCGATCTACCTTGAACTGCTTGAGGGACATTTCCTTGTTGTATGCTCTTATCAACCTCTTGATTTTTTGGACTAACTGCCTCAGTTTCACTCAATCCCAGCTTCTGGTTATCTTAGAATGCGTGGATCTTTATTTGTTTCCTCCAATGCAGCTTTTTATCATATTCAAAATTGTGTTTCATTATTCCATGATTAGACTGACTTTCAAGATTTAGCTAAAAATTCCGCATGCATGTCATGTCACTGAAGCAGGCGTGAAAAGAACTAAGAACATAATGACACAAAAGGATAAACTGTATTTCATTGAGTAAAGGATGGAAGGGTTTAATGACAAGACAAACAATCTAAAATTCGAGCTACAATCCTAAAATAGCCCGGATAATGAAAATAACAACAAAATAGACATATCAGACTCACACAAACAGAATAGAGGGATAGAAGAGTTTGACTCAATAAAACAAATAAAATCTAGATCACAACCCTGAAATAACCCAGATTATAGAAAAACATCAAAACAAGCTACCAAGATTCCTTCATAATGAGGAGAGAATGACTTTTTAATTGTTGAGTTTTACATTTAGCCACAAATTTTCTCATCAGAATCATAATGGCCTTCTTCAATTTCAGTCGGTAAGTTTCTGAGAGGATTCTCGTACTCCATGTCACCATGCATCATCCCCACAAAGTCTGCATCATCATGTGGAGGTAAAGGATTTTGCGTGATATTCTGAGTGTCAATGTCCTGGATCACAATTATCCCTTCTTGAATCATTCTTTCTATTTCCCTTTTTAAAGCACGCCAATCTTCAATGCTATGCCCTTGGACATTAGAGTGGTGCATGCACCGTACAGCAAGATCAAAACCTTTTGCATATGGGTCCGGAGTATAGCCGAGGAGCGGCTCGATCAGGTCAGAATGCTTTAACTTTTCAAACAAGCTTGTGTAGGATTCTCTAATTGGCGTGAAACTGTTTCTTTGCCTTTGTTCCCCTCCATGCCCCTGTTTTCTAGGGTTGTTGGATGCTCGAACATGTTGTGAACGCAAGAGTGTGTTATGCAGTGTTGGCGCTCGCCATAAGGAGTGACCCTATGGTTAGATAGATTACTGGATATGGTTCGGAGGATAATACTGAGGTGGATTATGTGAAGCTCGGGGATAAGTTTGGGGTTGAGGTCGAGGATGGGTATATTGGTGAGGTGGACCCGTAGGGCCATGTCGGGATCCCGAGACAACCATGGCAACATCATCATGTTCCTTCTGACCTATCAAGCTTCCTGTGTCGTTCTGAGTTGCCTGTGTTGTGGATTTTAAAGCAGAATAGCTCATGATCTTGCTTGACTTCATCCCATCTTCTACCATTTCTCCCATTTTCACCACATCATTGAAAGGCTTACCCACAACTGAGATCAAATTCCCAAAGTAAGTAGGCTCTTGAGCTTGAAGAAAGTACTCAACCATCTCAGCTTCTTCCATCGGGGGATTGACTCGGGCAACTTGCTCTCTCCATCTGAGCCCATATTCCCTAAAGCTTTCATTAGGCCTCTTTTCCACCTTGGCCTCTTTTCCACCTTGGTCAAAGATAGGCGATCAGGGACAATGTCTATATAATACTGAAAGTGCTAGGCAAAGGCCTGAGCCATATCGTCCCATGTGTACCACCTGCTGGCGTCCTGGCGGGTGTACCATTCTAAAGATACCCCACTCAGACTCTGGCTGAAGTATGCCATCAACAATTCGTCCTTTCCCTCGGCGCCTCTCATTTTACTGCAGTAACCTCTGAGATGAGCTACTGGATCCACGTGTCCCTCATACAAGTCAAACTTGGGCATCTTGAACTCGTCAGGCAATTGGACATCAGGGAACATACACAAATCCTTATAGGTTATGTTCACCTGGCTTCCTAACCCTTGCATATTTATTAATGACTGCTCCAAACTCCTTACCTTTCTAGATATCTCCTCCTGCTCCGCATTCTTGGGTGGTTTCTCAATTTCAAAATGAGGCTCAAAGTGAGGAGTGTAAGAGTAAGGATCTGAGACTTTGAAGGTGGGTTCCGGGGCATAGTATAGGGTATCTGCAGCCGGGAATGCGGGCTCACTAGAGGATTGGTGAAGGGTAGCTTGTGGAGGGGGTACAAAAATAGGAGCAGATGTTGGAGCAGGGTATGAAATTGTTTTGGTTGGTGGGGCATGTAAATTTTGAGACGAAGTGTCGGGTAAGAGTGGTAAGGGATGAAGCCTGGTGCATGTTATGGGGAAAGGTCAACGGTGATGGGCATTTGGGCTCGGGATAGTGGTGGAATGGAAGCAGGGCTTTCTGCATAGCTGGTAGGGAATGAAGGTGGAGGGTGTCCCCTAACCCATACCTGATACATTTCTGCCATCTGATGTTTTACCCTATGGAGCTCCTCTTTCAGATCCAATTCTAACTCAACAGTTTTCCTCGGTGGGTCCACAACTCATGTATCTGTTTCTTTGGTATTCATGACTGTCTGGCGCTTTGACCTAGTGTTGTATAGATGAATCGCCAAAGTGCCACAAACTAACCACCCTTTGTTATGATAACAATAAAGGTAACAAAGAAGAGCAAAACAAAGCAAACATGTTAGCGTTAAGACATTTATCATATATACATATCACATTGCGTGCAATGCACCTAGCGACAATTAATGGTTCTAAAATGGCTTTGAGGGTCGTAGGGTCATATGGCATCATCCCGATTTTACTTTCCTTTCTCTTTCCTTCTTCATTTCCTCTCTTTTCTTTACGATTCAGAAACTATGTCACCTCCTATTGGATGCATGCAAGGCATAACTGGACTATTTTTTGTAAAAGGACCCATGTGGCCAAGGGTGGCTATTAGTGAAAACTCAACAAAGGTGATCTCAAAGACATGAAAATACCTCACTAGTGCTTATATAACTTCAAACTCCCAACAATCGTGGCCCTAGAAATTACTTTGCAAAAGTGGCCCATTTTGCAAAATGGCCGATGTGGCCAAAAGTGGCTAAATACGCAAATTGAACAAGGATGAGCCTTAAAATAGTATGACACCTAGTTGTGGACTCAAAATCCAAATACATGGGTCATTAAACCATTATGCGAAAATGACCCCATTTTGCAAAATCGCCGATGTGGCCAAAAGTGGCTAGACATGCAAATTCATATGGACGGACCTTAAAACCGAGAGGACACATCGCTGGAGACTCTGAGCTCTAAGATATGGGATAAAAAACTACTTTGGAAAAATAACTTTATTTTGCAAAAAACGACCAATGTGGCTAAACATGCAAGATTTGGCTAAGACCCCGCAAAGCCAAGAACCTAAGACTCACTAGGAAGACCGGAACCTATGTGGGTTGTCTACGTATCACGCCCCGAAAGATGAGAATCAGGTTTGCGTAGTTCGGAAAGATTGGATACGGGAGAGGATTTAAAAAAAACTGATTTGTAGAAAACACATTTTTTGAAAAGTGATGAAAGCATGTAAAATCTTTTTGAATTTTCTTTTCTCTTTTTCTGATTTTTTTTTAAAAAGAAAGTGATGGCAACATGCAAAATCTTTTTTTTTTTTTTCATTTTCATTTTTTTTTCTTTTTCTTGAAAGAAAATAAATATATAAATAAATTTGCGAATGAAAAATATAATTGGGCCCTACTTGCTTCATTTTCACACTTAACCCTCTTTTCTTTGTCATTTACCCTCAACCGTTATTGGTCCACCAAATGACCCCTTTTACCCTTGAAGAATGCAACATGTAGCACATAAAATGCATCAAGATTGTCTTTTATTTTTGGGGGTACTCCTGTCCTAGACGGACCCAACCCCTGTGTTGAGTCCACTAAGTCAAATGCATGTGATGCAAATAAGCGTTCCTACTAAGGATCCAGCATGAGGCTATGTTATTCTAGGTTTAAAACCTGGGTGTACTGTTCTAGACCTGGCTTACCCGAGCAGACAACTCGAGCCGGGGGGGGGGGGGGAGCGTACCGGTAATACAGAAGCTTTATCAGCTTTGCAACTTGTCCGAACCTCGTTCTAAAATTAGGATGACTCTAACAGAAAAGAAGCTATGTNTAATATTTAGCACATTTGGCCCAAACATGTAAATAAAATCAGGTAATAAATAAAGCCAACATATAATAATTATTCTAAGCTTGAATTCTTGAACCCTGAACCAGAGATTCTGGGTTCGATCCCCAGTAGAGTCGCCAGAGCTGTCACACCTCTTATTTACTACCCCCGGGAAGGGTGTAAGATTGTAGGAAGAAAAAGAATAGTCTAGGTCATGGGCTAGGTCTTATTGGGTTGGTCCGAAATTGGGCCTTTGGTAGCTATTGGGCTGTAAAATTCTACAAAATTAGGACTAAGTAAAAGCTAAAAATTTAATTTACTTCTAAATACTCGCAAGAAAATATAAAATAACTCTTAATTGCTTTTAATAAATTATTATATTTAAAATGAAACTAAAAATTAAAGTTGAAACTACTTTTTGTATTTTCAAAGATTATGTTAAAACAAAATAGGTTGAAAGTAATATATCCTTCTAAAAATACCTAATACGTGAGCTACATAGAGAAATATGGAACTATTTTTGTAATTTTCAATTTTTGTGCTTAAAATAAAGTAAAAGAGATATTAGACCTAAACAACATATTTAAACGTTAAAGGGTGTAAAATCTCGGGGAGGGTCAAAAATTACATGTCTACAATCATGTTTTATGACTTGTACACGTAGTCGAAATCGAATTTTGGAAAGTTCAGAGTTTATTCAGATGGAAAATTCTAATTTCGGAAGCTTTAAGTTGTAAGAAATGACTAAGTTTTGACTTTTGAGTAAACGACCTCAGAATCGGGATTTGAAGGTTCCAATAGGTTCGTATGATGATTTTGAACTTGGGTGTGTATTCGGGTTGAGTATTGGGTGGTCCGGGAGCATTTCGACCCTTTTTATGAAAATTTAGAATTTTTGAAAGTTTTAGAATTTCAAAAGTTTGGTTTGAAGTGTATTTTGATGTTATCAATGTCCGTTTGGGGTTCCGAGCCTTGGAATAGGCTCGTATCGTGATTTGTGACTTGCACACAAAGTTTGGCATCATTATGGAATGTTTTGATATGATTCAGACACGTCCATCGTAGTTTGAAGGTTTGAAATTTTAAAGAAAGGTTTCAATTATCGATTCATAGTTTTGATATTGTTTGATGTGATTTGAGGCCTCGAGCAGGTTTTTGTTATGTTTTAGGATGCGTTGGTATGTTGAATGGGGTCCCGGAGGCCTTGAGGTTGAAACGGATTGAATTCAGATCGAATTCGGATCGAAATTTGAAATTTAGGCAATGCTGGAAATTTGACTGTTGGTGAAATCGCTTCTGCGAATTCTTGGTCGCAGAAGCGAGATAATCATCGTAGAATCGGATGGAAAGGAATATGGGTGGAGGTCGGTTTCTTAGAGCAGAAGCGGGACTCTGGGCGCACCTGCGCATCCGCAAGAGCGAAAATGTTGAGCGCAGGAGCTGATGTCATTGCAGAAGTGGCAGTGGCTCGCACATGTGTGTACACAGAAGCGGAGCCCCTGTCCGCATGTGTGAAAGGGTTGTCACCCGTGCTGCTTCGCAGATGCGCATTTATGGTCGCAAAAACGAGCTCGCAGGTGCGATAAATTCGTCCGCAAGTGCGAAAGTCGCTAGGCAATGGGGGTGTTTTAATCCGAGATTTAACCCATTTCTCCTACCTTTTAATTTGGTTGGGCGATTTTTTGAGTTCTTGGAGGGAAGATTTTCATCATCTATATCAAGGTAAGTAATTCCCACATATTGTGACTTAAATATATGGGTTGTATATGGATTTAAACATGAAAATTAGTAGAAATTTGGGATTTATGTAGAAAATGTAGAATTTGGTATTTTTTGGATTTTCACAATGAAATTAGACATGAAATTGGGAATAAATTATATATTTGAGTTCGTAATGTTATGGGTAATGTTTATCTTCGAAAATTTTGATAATTCGAGTATGCGAGCCCGAGGGTTGACTTTATTGACTTTTCGAACGGAGTTGGGAATTGTTATGAATTGATTTAGTATGAGTATTAGAGTATATTTTTATTGGTTTGCACATTGTTGACTAGTTTTGGAGCGACGCGCATCACTCTGAGGTGTTAAAGTAGCGTTGGAGCCGATTATGGAACTTAGGAGCGAGATAAGTCTCATGTGTAACTCTATGAGGGGGAAAATACCCCTAGGTAATGTATTTGATATGTTCTTTTTTTTAGGGGGCTACATACGCACGAGGTGATGAGAATCCGTACGTAGCTAAATTCAGGTTATTGTCCGGGTAGAATTAGGTTCACACCATGCTATAATTGTACCATAGGAGTTATCTTTGCTCGTTTAATTCCTTTATTTCATATTACGACTCGAGACTAGACTTGCGTAGAGTGATAGACTTGCTATTGTAGAGATTTTACGGGCTTCGTGATTAGCCACAGAATAATTGTACTCCTCTTACGAATTTCTCCCCTGTTATGCATTTTCATCGAAAAAGTTTTCTTAAAATTCATAGCTCACACGTTTATTTGTGAGTGGGTTCAAGGACCCATTAAAGCTTCTTATTCTAATAGGATCGGGCCGTTCGCCTCGACAAGATTATGCACCACACTCTCATGGGAGCAGGTCATTTGCCTCGGAAGTATAATAGATGCATCTATGGTTCATGTCGTTCGACCCTCGGCAATGCACACAATATGATGGGATCGGGTTGTACGCCTCGTTATTTCTATAAAATACTCTTATGGAGTCTTGCGTAATACTTGACAAGAAGCCAGTGTATTTGTGAGTTATTCCTGATTTGAATTGTGACGACCTATCCAACGAAATCCATTATATATATATTTCGATTGAGGAGGTAATTTCCAATTGAGGAGGGTTGTGCCACGTATTTATACTTGTTTAGTTTGTTTAATTACTCTGCCTCACATATGTTTACTTCATATTGTATTTTATTTATTGGACCACTAGTAAGTGTCGATGTCGACCCCTCGTCACTACTTCTCTGGGTTTAGGTTAGATATTTACTGGATATGCATTGATTTACGTACTCATGCTACAATTGCTGCATTTATTGTGCATGTATATATATGTTTTCGGTAGTCCTCTGGGTGTAGAGGCGCGGTTATTGTGGGGAACTTACGGTGAGATGCATTCCATGTTACGATCCGCAACATACAAAGTCTCCATCAGAGTTATTTATATGCTCCTGTCTAACTTATATTCCAGACGGATGTTGTATTTTGTTGTACTCTTTAGTAGATACTCATGCACCTGTGACACCGGATTTTGGGGGTTCCTACTAGTTGTTCATTATTGTAGTTCACATAAATATTATCATTTTACCTTGTAAATTCTATTTTTTACTATTTAATTAATGAAAATTATGATTTCAAAAGTAATAAAAATGAATAATTAAGTTGATCAATCACCATTGGCTTGCCTGACAACGGTGTTAGGCGCCATCACGACCTATAGTGGATTTTGGGTCGTGACACCAACCTAGCACTGGTGGCCTTAGAAGAAGTGGAGGATATCGAAGTGCAACCAAATCCAAGTATCCCTCCTCAGGCTGTACTAGTGTTGCATCTAACAATAATGATCGAGGGGAGGAAACCCCCTTGATGATGCCGTTGTTGCGGCGGTCCACGTTGGAATAATGAATGCTCACATGCACAGATGAACGCCCATCAAGCTTTTGATGATGGGACGGATGACGATGCAGATGATGTTGACCAGACCGAACCAATAGGTGCCTTTAATACAATTGTTGGATCTATTTCTGAGTCCTTAGCGGGATAGGTAAGAAGAAGGACATATGCCCAATCACCAAGAAAGGAAAAATAAAGCGGATGAGAGGACTCCTCTTAAACAAGAGAGGAATTTAATGTTCGTCGAGATAAAGGTGAATGGCAAGCACATTTGGGCGGTGATAGACACGGGTGCTACCTACAACTACTTATCCTCGACTGAGGTGGAGCGCCTTGGTCTAGTTGTAGGAAAGGGCAGAGATCGTGTCAAGGCTATCAACTCACCGCCTCGGCTAGTGGGTGGAATAGCAAAAGAAGTACCAGTGAAGCTTGGCCCTTATAAAGGAAAATTCAACCGGCGTGTGGAGATCATAGATGACTTCGAGTTGATAGTTGGGTTGGAATTCTTGAGGTCAACCAACACCATGCCCATACCGTATGCTGACATGCTAATGATAATGGGAGAAAACGGGGCCAATCTCTGCATTATATTATGCATGCCCATGCAGATGGCCGTTGAGAACATCTCCGCCTTGCATTTGAAGAAGGAGTCAAAAGACATGAAGCTACGTTCCTGACTACCCTCTGTATTGAAAATATAGAACTCTCCTCGGGTCCAATTCCTACACTAGTGAAGGAGATACTACTGGTGTTTGAAGACGTCATGCCACATGACATGCCAAAGCGACTCCCGTGTAGGCGCACTATGGACCATGAAATTGAGTTGGTACCGAGTTCGAAGCCACCCGCCTGTACGCCTTAAAGAATGTCACAACCTGAACTCACCGAGCTTCGGAGACAATTGATGTAAATGCTAAACACATGGATCATCGTGCCCTCCAAATCCTCGTAGGGGTCACCTATGCTATTCCAAAATAAACATGATGGCAGCCTACGACTCTATGTGGATTATCGGGCTCTAAACAAAATCACTGTGAAGAACAAGTACCCTATTCCGCTAATGGAAGACTTATTCGATAGGCTGGGTGGTGCGACGGTGTTCATCAAAATAGACGTGAAGATAGGTTATTGGCAAGTTCGGATTGCGTAGGGTGATGAACACAAGATGACATGTGTGACAAGATATGGGTCGTACGACTTCCTGGTTATGCCATTCGACTTAACTAATGCTCCAGCCACATTTTTGCACCCTGATGAACCAAGTCTTCCGAGTGTATATTGACGAATTTGTAGTGGTCTACTTTGATGACATTGTGGTATATAGCCAAACACTAGAAGAACACCAGGATCACTTGCCAAATATCCTAGCCTGATTGCGGGAGCACGAATTATATGCAAAACTATCCAAGTGCTCCTTTTCTCAAAAACATATTGACTTCCTCATACATCTCATCAAGGAAGGACGGATCAAGATAAACCAACAGAAGATTCAGGCTATCACATATTTGGAAGGCCCTGTAAAATTTTGCCTAAAACCCGAGATTTCGTGATGCCGAAGTAGGCTTATGTGTTGGCGAATGTACGGACTTTTTGGGTTGAACAGTGCGTTGGGGAGTAAAGGAAAATCTTTTGGCATAAAAACAAATTTCTGTGGCCCACTATGCGGCCACAGAGTGAAGCAGAAAACTGGGCAAGTTTGGATGATATTGTGCGGTCAACTATGCGATCGCAAAATTGTTTCGCGGGTCGCACATCGACCGCCAAACCAACGTGAAATTTTTCTGGAGGGAGGTTTTGCGATGCATTATGCAATCGTAGAACAGGTCTGTGGACCGCATAATGGCCGCAAAGTGCTATTTCACGGCCCATTTTGCGGACCGCAGAAGCATTATGCGGTCGCATATGTGACCTGGATTATGTTTCGGAGCTTCATTTTTTTGGTTTTACAAACCGACCCCATTATTGTAAAACAATTTTAAGGGTCATTTAGAAGGTTCAAAGTCACATTTTGGAGAGAGAGGAAGGTGGTCTAGAGTGAGAAGAGGAGTTCTAAGTCTTTTGTTCATCAATATTTGTTCAAATCTTGAGATTTCTCTAGAGTAACTCACAAGGTCTTCAACCAAAAGATAAGACTCTACACCCTAACCTTTAATTTCGAAATTTAACTAATATGGGTAATTAGTAAAGCAATTCTTGGGTGTGAGATTTGTTTATTTTTCATGCATGTACCATCTGGGGTAGTGGGGATATTGTTGAGCTCTTTTGAGTGAACTTTGGGTAGTGGGGGTTAAAGAATCCACCATAGGAGGACCTTAAAACCTTAATGCACGCCTAGTGTTTGGTAAAATGCTCAAGTGAGCTAGATTTATGAACTCCTTCCTAATTTGTGTTCGATTTTGCTATATCTCCAAATAGATCAAAGTGGATAAGATCTCCGGAACATTGTAGTAATTTAAAAGCTCGAGGCAAGGCATGTTGGCTAAACTTCTCTCTTAGAATTAAATGTGTTTGTAAGTCTTGAGTTGCCCATTATGAATTGACTTTTATGAATAAGTTTGGTGTCGAAGGATGTATTTATATGAATATGTTCAAAATGTGTTCCCAAAAATTCTTATCATGTTATGTTTTTCTTCGGGAACGTGTTCAAATTATAAGTATGTCTTAAAATATTGTGACTCCAAGTAAAGACCAAATGGAAGTGATCATATCAAATTGCGTAAGAAATCACATGTGCCTAAGACCCTAAATTTCTCAAATGTGTGCCTAAAGTTTTGAATAGAAATGTTTGTTGTTGGCAATCCGTGTTAATGTTTGAAAGTCAAATAGTGAGCATGAACTATGAAGTACGACTAATGTTCCAAGAACGATATTGCGTTATGGCCAATGAAGCCAATAAAATGAATGACATGTAAAAGAATACGAATTGAGTGGTATATACTTTTAATAATAGATGCCTAGTGAGTATCGTTTAGCCACCGAGGAAGGGTAGGTCGGAAGGACCTAACCCCAAACTACACATGCCAGTATAGGAATAATTGAGGGGTAAATCCTCGTGCTAATGTGATGTCACGACCCAATTTTCCCTCCGTTGGGTATCGTGATGGCACCTAGTCTTAGGGATTAGGTAAGCCTTACACTTATTTAATAACAACAATAATAATAATGGAAACCTAACAGTCTCGATATAGAAATCTTTACAGAATTTACAATTTTTCCAAAACCGGTAGTACAAGTCATAAGATCTACAGAGTTTACTAAAACTTCTAAATACAACTGTTTGGAAGTAAGTAAAAACAGTGTATAAGAAATAGGAAGGTGACTCCGAAGCCTGAAAACGCAACAATAGGTTTACCTTAAGTCTCCTCAGCAAAGATCCGCACAGCAACTAACGACCAATACCTAGATCTGCACAAAAATGTGTAGAAGTGTAATACTACACAACACAACGCAGCCCAGTAAGTATCAAGACTAACCTCAGTGAAGTAGTGACGAGAACTAGTCAAGATACGACTCTTCTAATAAACTGAACAAGCATAAGTATAGAAATGACAGAACATGGCAGCTATCTAATGGTTACACGATATGGCTAACAACATAGAAACTACAATAAGGAAGGAAAGGCAGAAAAATAATAGCGGAACACCATAATAAGACACAGAAGGATGGACGGGAACACAACCCAAGTCCGGAAATCACAATAAAATAAGGGAAAATAGCAATTCAACACTACAATAGTTTCCACATCAGGCCTTAGCCAACAACACCAATAAATCAGTCAAATCCTTCAAGTGTAAACTTTCACTCGTAAGTTTTGTATTGGAAGCTTTAAGAATAAAATCCTTTCCAATGGGAAACTCTTTTGAAATATATTCCCTTCAAATATAAGCTTTTCAATAAATATCCTTCAAACATAGTTCTTTCAAGATAATTACTTTCCAAATATGAACTTTCCAAATAAATGTCCTTCGAACACAGTTTCTTTCAAGATAAATGCTTTTCAAATAAATGTCTTTCAAACATAATTTCTTTCAAGATAAATGCTTTTCAAAAATGTTTTCAAACATAGTTTCTTTCAAGATAAATGTTTTTCAAATATACTTTTCAAATAAATGTCTTTCAAGTGTAGGTCACCCTGTGATACCTAAGCATAGAGGATTAACAACTCTGAACACAGATATATCAACAGGGGAATCTACCGGGATCCCATCCCGTAGTCCCGAATTTATTATGCAGTACAGGAGGATCTTCCGGAATAGGTCTGTAGTCCCAAAATAAATATGCAGTGCTGGGAGTCTCCCGAAATACGTACATAGTCCCAAAATAAATATGTAGTGTTGGGGGATCTCCCGGAATACGTCTTTAGTTCCAAAATAAATATGCAGTACAAGGGGATCTCCCGGAATACGTCCGTAGTCCCAATTTAAATATGCAGTACAGGAGGATCTCCTGGAATACGTCTGTAGTCCCAATTTAAATATACAATACATGAGGATCTCCCGGAATACGTCCGTAGTCCCAATTTAAATATGTAGCGCAACCAACAAAGATAACAATTATAGCGCGGCAGAAAAACCCGTACATCACCACAACAAGTACAAAGCAACAATGATAATAATACAAAGTACGGCGAGTAAATCAATACAAGAACTTCAAATCACAAAGGAATATTAGAATTCGTTCACAAGGAATAATCACGATAAAGAATGCTAAGTGTAAAGAGAACAGCTTAACCAGGGAAAAACAAGACGTAGCAACAAATCCACAATATTCAAGTCAATAATAAGAAGCCAACACAAGTCAAATAAATTCCAAGTAAGGACAAGTCGACTAAGATATAAGTTATCTAAACTCCTTATGAGGTTGGGCAATTATGAGAGATATTCAACAATTCAAATAAGGGTAGCAACAATGGATAATCGTAACTCCAATTAAGGCTAAACAACTATAGGATGAGGTAATACTAATTCAATTAAATAGGCAGTTTATGAAAAATATAGCATGCCGGTAGAAGAGGTAAAACCTTCAGTTAAGTCAATTACGAGTCAAATAGGTAATAGAGTAAATCTACAAGCAAGTAATTCTACTTTAAGCAGGTAGATATGAAACTAGTAATAAGGAACTAAGTCTTATCAAATACGACTTCATACACAGGGAGTATAAGGACCTAAGAACCCTAAAAGGCCAACCTTCTACAAATAAGTCCGAGCATGCACTCGTCACCTCGCGTAGACGTACTACAATCAATATAGAAGACTAAAATCCTAAGAGGTAATTCCCCCACACAAGGTTAGGCAAGATATTTACCTCAATGACAACAAACCGGGCGAAAATCTACTCCGCAATTCCCTTGCCGCTCGACTTGGCCACAAATCCCCCAGAATCTATCCAAAATCAGTATTATATAATAAATATATGATAAAGGAATGAATCCCACATAAAAATTATCGAATTACGTCACAAATCCTGAAATTGGCCAAACCCGACCCCCGGGCTCACATCTCGGAATCCAACAAAGATTACAAAACTATAAACCTTATTCCCTCACGAGTCCATACATACCAAATTTACCAAAGTCCGCCCTCGTTTGACCCCTAAATTCCTCAATTTACACTCTCAAATTTCAAGCCCTAATTTCCCAAATTTTCACCCCTAAATTCAACAATTTCCATGCTTAATCAATTGAAATTCACCATAGATACGAGTTTTAAGTTCAAAAACCTTACCTCAACGAGTCTCCCCTTGAATCCCTCTTCAAAACCTCCAAAAATCGGATGAAAAATGGTGAAGAATAGCCAAAATTCACGAAGGGTCCTTTATATACTTCTGCCCAGGCATTTCCGCATCTGTGACCAATTAGCGCACCTGCGATCTCTGCATCTGCGGAAAAATATCCGCTTCTGCGATTTCTCATTTAAGTTCCAGTCTTCGCACCTGCGGTCACATAAGACCATCTGCGGTCATCGCAGATGCGGGGACCAATCGCACCTGCGGAACTATACGCACCTATGCTCCTATTTCGCACCTGCGGTTCCCAATCCGCAGGTGCGGTCATACCAGAACAACAACACCAACTGCATTTTCCAACTTCAAACTCCCCGTTAACCATCCGAAATCATCTCGAGCCCCTCGGGACCTCAACCAATTACACCAACAGGTCACATATCAATACACGAACTTAGTCGAACCTTCGTAACACCCCAACAACACCAAAACACTAAATTAACCCTGAATTCAAGCTTAAGGATTTTTAAACTTCCAAAATTCGCTAACGATGCCGAAACCAACCAAACCCCGCTCAAATGACCTGGAATTTTGCACACACGTCACAAATGATGTTACAAACCTATTCCAACTTCCGAAATTCCATTCCGACCCCGATATCACACTTTCCATTGCCGACCGAAAATCGCCAAATTTCCAATTTCGCCAATTCAATCCTAAATCTACTACGTACCTCCAAAACGCATTCCGGACGTGCTCTTAAGCCAAAAATCACCATAGGAAGCTGCTAACATCATCCATAACCCATTTCGGAGCCGTTTACACAAAAAGTCAAATTCCAGCCAAAATTCACCGCTTAAGCTTCCAAAATAAGTCCTTCTTCCAATTTGACTCCAAATCATCTGGTAATTGAATCCAACCATGCACGCAGGTCGATATACACAATGTGAAGTTGTTCAAGACCTTATGCCACCGAACAGAGCTTAAATTCTCAAAACGACCTGTCGGGTCGTTACATTCTCCCCCTCTTAAAACAAATGTTCGTCCTCGAACGTGCCAAGATTCGCCTCGAACTCATCCAATCACTGAATGCACACTTCCAAACACACCCGCGCGTGATCCCATGCCACCCCAATCTACATAAGACTGACGACACCATAACAACTGCAGTTTAGCCTTTCTAGCAACACCGATAAGCCTCATACCCTAATTTATCCCCTTCTCTTCACTTCTAAAAGGCCCGATTCTAAATCCATATCCGGTATCAGCCTCAACCAGCTGCATCAACTCATGCCTACACCCACAATGTACTACTACACAACATAACGCACCACATATAGGCCCTTAATAACACTTCTGATCATAATAACTGCCCGAAATCAACTCAGCACCGACAATTAGCCTCATATCCGATAAAAATTTATTTCAAACCTCCATCACACTGATAATAATGCAAGAAACATGAAGAACTCATAATTTGACACCCCAATCACTAAGACACAACTAACACCACCGGGCACACACCCCGCAAGCTAAAACTCAAGGAGCACTTAACGAAGATGACTCAATATGAAAAGAGGAATACATAAGGAAACTATCAAACAAGCCCGACATGAACAACTCTCTATCAATGCTAACCTACAAAACAATATACCATGGAAAGAATTAAAGAACATGAACAAATCACAAATTTGGTATAACTTCTATCACGGTACACAACCCGATTCGAACACTTCAAATCACATAAAATCACGAGGTTCCCACCCTCCACTCTGAATCACAAATAGGATATATATCCCACCAACTGGAACTTTTCACTAGATCAGTTCCTTCAACAAAATTACAACACGTGCTGGCTTCCACACCGGTGGAGCATAAAAAAATCACATCTCTCAGGAATCACATCAAGCCTACCGTACTGGACAACATGAATTTACTATTAGTCTCATAATTCTCAATAATGAATAGAAAAAAATGATAGACACGAGATACCACTCATTGAATCTCCCAACAGGAGAAAACACGAAAATAGAGTGCAAGGCATGAAACTCACTCATAAATGAAGCCACAAATAATGGAACTCGTCCCGACCAACATAACTAAAATGAAATACAAGTGGTACCCTCTATAACAGCTCAAACATACTTGTATGATAACATCGGGCACAACGGCCTTCAACCTACTACATGAAACTCAACGATCGGGCCTCCCCCTCTTAGGCAACCCCGACTCACCTGAATAACTCGTTGTGACACACCTGCCCGAAGCCTAGGATAATATCTCACCATGTGGATGATATCTCCACACTCAAAGAAACCCCTCTACTGACGTGGCTGTGGAAATTGAGAGACTCATGAGCACCTAGAACACTGCGCGAAGTCGGAAGTGCAACTGAACTGGCTGACCCACAAATTTCTACCATGTCGTACCCTGCCTCCAAAATAAGGACCAATAGATATCTTCGGTCTACGAGGCCTCCTCGCCTCCCTGTACTCTCTCTCCTGATCTCGTCTGTTCTCTCGCTCCCGGTCCCACATGCCCTCTAACCGGCAAGCGACCCCTACCTAATGGTATACTCTAATACTGACATAGTGCCTTGATGCAACTGCTTAAACTCCGCTCACCATGCACCCCGAAGGGACTGAGGTACAAACTTTCTCAAAAACATCTCTGAAAACTGAACCCTTGTAAGTGAAGCTACATTGGCCGGGCTACCCGTCTCATATGTCCGCCACCACTGATAAATCGCTCCCTCAAGCTGGAACGTAGTAAAAGCAACCCCCACTCGTATCGACCATACCCATAGTGCGGAGGATGCTATGGCACTCCCCCAGAAAACCCTACGCACTCTTTGAAGCAAAACCATTGAACGTAAGAGGGTTATATATCATGAACCTTGCAAATCTAAGTTGCCCTTCCTCGGATGCTGCTGCTCTGACCATAAACTGAGATGGAACCACATTCTGTGTCACCATGATGCCTGGAACCTGACCAACGTGAACTCACTGCTCTAGAGCATGGGCGGTAGGAGTCTGGGTTCCTCCCACGGTCTCTGAAGTAGCTGGTGCAACCGGAAACCACCCCGCCTGAACCAATGTACCAATCCTGCTCCGTAACTGTGCTGAAGTCTTCTGAAGTCCGGGGTAACAACAGGCGCCTCCGGTCCTGCCTCCTAACTGGAATTACTGGCGGCTCCTCAACTGCTACTCTAGTAGGTGCCCTAGCTGCGGCACGTGCCTCTCGTCGGCCTTTGCCCCTGACCCTAGCGACATTTGCTCCAGGGGTAACATCATCAGAAATCGCAGCTCGTGTCCTCACCATTTGTGAGAGAATGGAATGATAATTTCAAACTTCGAGATCAATGAATTCGCATGATAGAAATGAAGGAAGTGGAATTGTCCTAAGAGTTTCGTAGCCTCTCGAATATAAGTACAGACTTCTCCATACCGATCCGCAAGACTCTACTAAACTCGCTTATGACTCATAGCACCTATGAACTAGATAAAAAATCCTACAATATTTAAGACATAAAATCAATAATAATTTTATTATAGATTCAGTCCTTATTTGATCTATCAAACGTAATCATATAATTTATTTCAGGGTAATGTTGCCCAATCCTAATATTTAGGAGTTTTCCATGTTACTTTTCCTTATTTGTTTTTCTTTAAAAATGAACCTTAATACTATTTATACTAGGAAATTGAAATATTTCATAATTAAAACTCGAATATATTTTGAATGAAACATAATTAAATTTATATTAAGAAAATATTGAAACATTTATGTTAATATAATATCAAACAAACAAAATTATTTTTTTTATCTTGATGACTTTGAATATAAAACTCATACATCAAAATAGTTATTAAATGTTTTTGTTTGTTTGATAAATAAACAAACTATGAGTAAGCCAAACGATGTTAAGACAATATTGAAACATTTACTCAGTGTTGCTTACTCCAACACCGAGTAAGTCAAATGATGCTCCAAAACTGCCATACTGTGCGTGCTGACCTCCAAACAACTCAGAACTAGCTAAAAGCAACTCAAGAACATCAAATAATGCCTAAGGAATAATTCCAAATGATAAAGGGCGAATATTTAATCAAAGGCCCAAAATCGACCAAAAAGTCAAATCCGGACCCGCACCTCTGAACCCGGTGAAACTTATAAAATCCGACAACGCATTCAATTACGAGTCCAACCATACTAGTTTTATTTAAATCCGACTCCATATCGATGTTCAAAACTCGAAAATTTACTTTTTGAAATTTTTTGACAGAACCCCCCCCAATTTACTCTTTAAAATTCATCAACAAATTGCCAAAAATGAAGAAATATTCATGAAATATAATCAAAACTAGGTATAGAACACTTACCCCAATACTTGAGATGAAATTTGCCTCCAAAATCGCTCAAATCTGAGCCCCCCCAACTCAAAATGTGAATAAAATATCCAATCCCTCGATAAATAGCTTCTGCCCAACCATCTTCGCTATTGCGAACAAGTTATCCACTTCTGCGACAGTGCATCCGCTTTTGCATAACCAGCTAAAAACTCAACCCTCGCACCTGTGGACAAAATATCCGCTTCTTTGACATCGCAGGTGCGAGCCACCATCCGCTCCTGCGCAAGATCTTGCTCCTGCATTCCAGCCCATCTTACCTGCGCATCCACACCTGCAACCAAATCTCCGCTTTTGCGATCTTCCTCACCCAACTCTCAACTCGCTTCTGCGACCATCACACCTGCACAAAATCAGCCGCAGGTACGATCACACCAGATCCTGCCACCAGCAGCCTTAACCAAAATTGATCCAAACGATTCGAACCTCGTTTGAAACTCTTCAGAGCCACTCGGGACCCCGTCCAGATGTACCAACCAGTCCAATAACATAAGGCGAACCTACTCGAGGCTTCAAATCACACATAACAACATCGAAAGGATGAACCACACCTCTAATCAAAATTAATGAACTTTGAACTTTCAACTTCCAAAACTCGCGCCAAACATATGAAATCAACTCAATGAACTCAAATTTTGCACACAAGTCCCAAATAACATAACAAAGCTATTCTAATTGCCAGAACCATAGTCCGAATCTGATATTATCAAAGTCAACTCCCGATCAAACTTGTGAACTTTCCAAACCTTCAAATTTCCCACTTTCGCCAATTAGTGCTGAATCCTTCTAGAAATATTCAAATGCAAATCCGGGCATACGCCCGGGTCCAAAATTACCATCCAGACCTAATAGAACTTTCAAAACTCCGTTCCGTGGTCAAATTCACAAAAGTCAAACTTGGTAAACTCTTCCAACTTAAAGCTTCAACAATAAAGTTCATTCTTCCAAATCGATTCTGAATAACCCGAAAACCAAAACTGATGAATCACATAAGTCATAATACATTATACAGAGCTACTCATGCACTCAAAACTATAGAGCAAAGTGAAAATGCTCAAAATGACCGGTCGGGTTTTTACATCCTCCCTCACTTAAACATACGTTTGTCCTCAAACGTGCCGAGAGTCGTTCCAAAGCCATAAAATTGTCGTGTAACCTTACTATGCACATACCCGGGGGTGATCCCACATCACCCTATTCCATATAGGACCGACAACATAACATAACTCAAGATCATTACTTCGACCTTATCCCGTAAACCTTAGAATCCAATTTACAACCCCAAAATTTCCTGTAAGACCCGAATCTTGCATCTACACACTGTTTAAGTCTGAACCAGCTGCATCAAGCCATTACCATAACCCAAGACAAAGTCACATGATATAACACATAACTCAAATACTCATAACAATAACTTTCGATCACAGTAGCTGCTCAAAACAACCCAATACCGGTAATAAAGCTCATATCAAATAAAACCCATTCTAAACCTTCGTACTGCCGATGATGAAAGATACATGCAGAAACTCGTAACCAATTATCAGACCAACAAGTCATGGAACTCTCCCTCCTTTGTCAAGAACTATAGCCAATTTCTAATTCGACTCCCAATATTATCCTTCAAAATATACCACATTAAAATCTGATAGCACCCATTCTAGTTCCGACGACCCCATCTTATCAAATACAACCTCCCTACTAACATGTCACACTAATTCAACCTAGAACCATGAACCGTGGAATCCGTGCACCAACACGCAATAATTAAAATGCACCCAAAATAGGAAATGACTCAAATGAGAGAACCGTCCTGCAAGCTCAACAAGCACCACCACAACAACAATGCTACGAACCCATCATACATAGTGAAACCAAGACACACAAATCTAACACAAAGGATCATGTCCAACATAACCCATCTACAATGTATGACCCCATCCAAACACTGGTCCATATGAAATACCTCAAGCCACCATGCTCGAAATCCACAACCACGCGCAATTCGACATCAAGTACCCAAGGTGTATGATCGTAACCCCGGAGAATCAAATAACTCAATACCATAGTCCGAAAAGAACATAATCATCGATGCGCAACGTCATTCAACACCCTAATACCCCTCTCGCTCAAATTTCTCTATAAGGCTCAAATAGAACCGCACCAAGTGTGCATATAACGAATGAATCACAACCCCTTGTAGCATAGAAGATTAAATCATAGAACATATCAGAACATGAATAATCTCAACTCTAACCGGATGGCACCTCCCTCAACAATAACACTAAGGAGTCAACCAATCCAAACTGGTGTAGAATACACATCCTCATTAGTCCTACCAATGGACCCCAAATCAACTCTAGTCACCTACAAATAGATACATAACCCTCCAAAAGTCAACAATTACTGAACCATAAGACATACTATCATTTGGCTAGCTTTGGCCACATATTCACAGTCCACAACCATGAAACAATATGTTTTCGAGAACTCCTGGTCTCTAAATCCATAAAACACACGAATCACCATATTTTATCCCACCACCACCGCCCAAATGTCTAACACATCTCTCATACACGATCATCCCATAAGGAATACTTAGATAATTCTTCTGTGCCACAAGCAAAATCTGAATATCAACAGTCGATCAACTAGGCGAGTACCGCAATACCAATGAAGCATCCGTAAGTCAAAACTCAGTGCACCTTATGATATCCACACCCTTCTCAGGCAATACCAAGTAATTATAACAGTTATCTAAACATCGGAAATCGTCCATTATGTCTAAGAATTAATGATTTCCCCTAAAAAACTTACCCGTGATCTTGCAAATGCAAATCTCAATCCCACACAACATACCACATTTATCATGCCATCATAGGAGAAGTACACGAATCTCATAATCAACTCTGAGTCACAAGAATACTACATACTCAGTTGGCCATGAACCTTCCGTTTGATCTCATCCAGGAGAAAATCACAATACACAACTTATTCCTCACGCGAGCAGGAAATATACACCTCTAATCGTGGTAGAAATCCTCGATAGCACTTTGAAATCCATTTGTACACAATCAAGCCGTCAGAACTGAATCTCTCTAACTCAACCAAGCCATGCGATTCGCCAAACCTAAGAGTACTACTACAAAACACATGTAAAGACTCACCACATCATGAGAACCAAACAAACCGAGCATACCATTACCCTATTGATCCAACCTACTACCAAGTTGCCCTATTTCCCTGAGTTCCTTCCGAATTACCCTCAAGTTGACACTTTTCCTTGCCAGAAAACCACGATCCTTACCCAAAGCTCACTACAAGAGATTCTAGCAAAAAACCAAATCGCCCTAAGGCCCATAAGCCGTTTCTTTACCTCTTAAGCACCCCAAAAGTACCACAACTGAGGCACCTACTTAGAAGAGACCTTCTGTGAACCTAACATTTTTTCCTTTACCTCCCTTATACTGAAATGTATAATCCATAATGATATAGAAATACCACGAGTCTCGACACCGTCCAATTTAAATCTCATATCCTAGCCATATACAAATCCAGAAAAATTCTCAATTGCTACACATAAATCTTGAACCCATTTGAAACTTCTTGAGAGTCACCCACTCTGCTCAAATTTTAATTGCACCGCCCAACCGGGCCAAACGATTTGTGCCATTAGCATGAAAATACCCAAAGAAGTAACCCACGTCTCTAAATAATCGAGTGAACCCCCACTCCATGCACACTACATCCGTCACGGATAACAAACTCAGATAATTCCACGGTTCCATATACCCCTAAAGTGTAATACATCATGCATCCAGAAGTTGCCTTGCTGAAGTCATCCTCAAAACAGGACTTTGCTAGTCATAACCGATTCACAAGTATGCCGCAAGCCAAAACTAGTACAACATGCAACAATGCAATCAAATCATCAATATCAACCTCCCCCACTTGGCTCGAAGCCATGGAATAAAAGATTTTATAAGTTACAATAACCACACCATATTACTACCATCATATTGTATTGGGATTCAACTAAACTCTTCCTAAACTCATGTAACACAAACCATCTAATACCCAAAATCATCTGCAAATCTCGCATTCATCCTCTTGACGGTCAGGTCAACTATTACAAACTAAAATCGCACAATATAACCCACTGGTAGGAAAGAAATCCTTCACACAACATCACAAGGATCACTCATCCGTAGATTACCCCGCAGGTTATAATCTACCTACTTAGCCTCAAATTGACATCTCTCTATACCCTTTCACAGCCACAACTACTACACAATCACTTAATCTTCCTGTGTCTGAACTCATCAACAATACACGAGAGTCTAATTCGTTCCACAGTTAAACAACATGAAATATCCTTCAATACACTCATAACTCGAGACTATGCATCACATCAAGACAGAATTCAAGAACCCAATAGTCCTTTTTTACATCTCAAGCAAACCCTTCTCGTCACACTCAAACCATATGAACACATCCCGCACCCACATCTTACTCATCACATAGCCATCCAACCACTCATCGAGCCACAAATTCCATTAATACGGATACTACCAGATTTATAAGTCCAAAAGCACATGCTCACACAACCGAAATCCCCGTGCTCAAGCTACAGTCAAAAACCCAGTCTCAAGTCCTCCAAACTGGCCCATCATTAGCAAACTGAAATCACATCTCGCACCTCATCCCTGGAATCAAAAGCCATCAATGTACAGCTAATACCGAGCGCTCACATGCGCATACGAATGTATGGAAAGAATTCAAAAAGTTACGCTTCAAGCTGAATCAATGACGTACAATAAGGAAAGAAAAATGGGAAGTTTATCTTAAATGCCCTGTAGCCTTTCGAAGATAGGTATGGACGTCATCATACCGATTTGCAAGACTCTACTAGAAACTTGCTCATGACTCAACAACAAAGAACGACCACTAAGGGTCCTAGTAGTACCAGCATATAGCTTAAAAATGATCTCTAGCATAAATCACAACTCAAGTGCTCTAACACATCAAGTACAGTAAAAATGTTCAGATAGGATATCTACACAGTTCCGTGGAATCGACTAATTCACAATTACTACGGTGCACGCTCACACGCCCGTCATCTAGCATGCGCGTCATCTCAACATCAATTACATAGCGCGCATTTGGGGTTTCATACCCTCAACACCAAGTTTAAAAGTGTTACTTACCTCGAACAAGCCAAATCTGATATTAAGTAAGCCAAAAGATGCTCCAAAAATTCCGTCCTGTGCGCTTTTGACCTCCCAACGGCTCGAAACTAATTAAAAGCAACTCAAGAACATAAATAATGCCTAAATAACAATTCCAAATGATAAAGGGCAGATTTTTAATTAAGCACCCAAAATTAACCAAAAAGTCAAACATGGGCCCCCCGCCTCGGAACCCGACGAAACGTATAAAATCTGATAGCCCATTCAATTACGAGTCCAACCATACTAGTTTCATTCAAATCCGACTCTTAATCGGTGTTCAAAACTTGAAAATTTGCTTTATGATTTTTTTGAGAAAACCACCAATTTCCTCTTTAAAATTCATCAACCAATTGCCAAAAATGAAGATAGATTCACGAAATATAATCAAAACCTGATATAGAACACTTAACCCAATCCTTGTAATGAAATTACCTCCAAAATCGCTCAAATTTGATCTCCTCAACTCTAAATATGAATAAAATATCCAAGCCCTTGATAAATAGCTTTTGTCCAGCCATCTTCGCTTTTGCGAACAAACTAGCCGATTTTGCGACGTTGCTTCTATGATAGTACATCCGCTTTTGCGGAACCATCTAAAAACTCAACCCCTGCACCAATGGAAGAAATATCCTCTTCTATGACATTGCAGGTGCGATCCACTATCAACTCCTGCACAAGACCTTGCTCTTGCGCTCTAGCCCATCGCACCAGCGCCCTAATCTCCGCTTCTGCGATCTTCCTCTCCCAGCCAGGGGCGAAGCTATGTTGGCCCAAGGGTAGTCAAATGACCACCCTTTGCCAAAAATATATACTACATATAAGGTAAAATATTACATTTATTGATTAAAAATAGACTTTGAACACCCTTGCGTAGCCCACTAGCAAAGGGTGTTCGAAATTTGAACACCCTTATTGCATTTTCTGGCTTCGCCACTACACCCAGCTCTCACCTCACTTCTGCGACTCCTTTGTCGCTCTGCGACCATTGCACATGCGGAAAATCAGCCACAAGTGTGATCACACCAGATCCTGCCACCAACAACCTTAGCCAAAAATTGATCCAAACCTCGTCCGAAACTCTTATCCACTCGGGACCCCGTCTGAATATACCAACTAGTACAATAACATAACACAAACTACTCGAGGCCTCAAATCTCGCATAACAACATCGAAACAATGAATCACACCTCAAATCAAAATTAATGAACTTTGAACTTTCAACTTCCAAAACTCGCGCTGAAACATATCAATCAACTCGAATAAACTCAAATTTTGAACACAAGTCCCAAATGACATAAGAAGCTATTCCATTTCCCGGAACCACAATCCAAATCTGATACCATCAAAGTGAACTCCCGATCAAACTTGTGAACTTTCCAAACCTTCAAATTATCCACTTTCGCCAATTAGTGTTGAATCACTCTAGAAATATCAAAATGCAAATTCGGGCGTACGCTCGAGTAGAAAATCACCATCCGGACCTAACGGAACTATCAAAACTCCATTTCAGAGTCAAATTCACAAAAGTCAAACTTGATCAACTCTTCCATCTTTAATCTTCAACATAGAATATCATTCTTCCAAATCGATTATGAATAACATGAAAATCAAAATTGACGATTTACACAAGTCACAATACATCATACAGAGTTACTTATACCCTCAAACTACCAAGTGAAGTGCAGATGCTCAAAATGACCGGTCGGCTCGTTACAATGGGCGTGCACCGTAGTAATTGTGATTTAGTCGATTCCATGAAACTGTGTAGCTATCTTATATGAACATCATTACTGTACTCTATGAATTAGATCACTTGAGCTATGATATATGCTAGAAATAATGTTTAGGCTATGTGCCGGTATTTATGAGACCCACAGGAGTCGCCTTTGCTGTTGAAATTATTTGCTTAATTGTAGTTTTGTGCTCAGTTGCATCCATCATTTCATATCATATCTCAGTTTCTGTTATCATACATTTTCACATCATGTATCATTGATTTGGGCTGCTTATCATGAGTGTTGTGAGCCTGACAGACTGGAGAGATTGATGACTGAGTGAGGCTGAGGGCCTATTTGTGCATGATATTTATGGGATCGGGCCGCATGACTAAGCATGTTTTATTGATTTATGTCAGGATTTGGCTTATTATAGCGCTTGGGCTAGATCTGCCCCTCCGGAATCTGCACACCCACAATGAGCGCAGATGTTGTTGATTTATGCCAGGATTTGGATTATTATTTATATTTGGGATGCATCTTCCCTTACTATTGATTCACTATAGGAACGGGTTGCGCATCGCAACAAAATTTATTTACATTTGGGCTGGATATGCCCTGTACAGTGCTGAGTGATTGAGCATGATGAGTGTGAATTAGCGACAACCAGGTTGGGTACTCCAAGAGTGTGAGTACGCGATGCGTTCACTGTGCCACATCACATATGATATGCATATTGGCATGTAGATATAGAGATAACATATTCCTCATATGATTCAGACTTGACATAATTTTATCTGTTCTAAGTTTAATGGCAAAAAAATTCTGGAAGCATGTTTACTTTCCTGTATTGATATCCACAAATTATGAATTCCTCTGAGATATTACCGTCATATGTTTCTGTAAATATCCGCACTATTTAATTATATAGTTGGACCATATTATCGGACTCGTCACTGCTTTTAGTCCAAAGGTTGGACTTGTTACTTATTGAGTTGGTTGTACTCATACTACACCCTGCACTTCGTGTGCAAATTCAGGTGTTTCCAGGCACGATGGTTGTTGATCTTGGAGCTTCAGCCGTTCGGAGATTATCGAGGTAGCTATTTTAGCGTCCGCATACCTTGACTCTCCTTCCGTATGTCTCAGTTTTTACTTATTCTGTTCTATTATTAGATAGTTTATCACACCATGTTATTGTATAGATGCTCATGTACTCAATGACACCCCGATTTTGGGAAATTCTACATTGAGCTGTGACGTTTTCATCCTATTTTATGAGACTTTTACTTATTTAAACTTATTTCCATATATTTTAAACTTCAAGATGTTGGTATGTGTGAGTTATCAACTTGCTTACTACCGTGATAGGCGCCATCACGACACTTGGAATATTGGGTCGTGACAAATTCACTTAAAATGCAGCTAAAACAACAAAAAACGTTCCAACTATCATATGATACCAATATGACATATAACTATACCAACATGGTTTACAGTTTTACTGGTAAATTCCTGGCAACTATATGACTATACTACTATTAAATTACACATGCATAAAGATAAAAATAAAAAAATAGTGTACCATATATTAATTCAATATAGTATTTCGATATATTGTACTATGTTACTATTATTAAAAGAAAATCAAATAGTGTATCAATTAAATGCAGTTAATACAACCAAAAAAAGATTCAACTAGCATATGATACCAATATAGTATATATTTATACTAATAGGGTATATAACTGTACAAGGTCGTTCCAACAACTGCATCTAACTATAAAAAAATATTACATAATACATAAAATCTATGTCCATAGGTACAAGAAAATCAAACAAAGCAAAACACGATCATATGAATCATTTTCAAAATAGAATTCACTTAACAATGCAACTAAAACAACCAAAAAATGTTCTAACTACCATATGATGCCAATATGACATATAACTATACTAATAGGGTTTACAATTCTATTAATTAATTCTAGGGAACTATATATGACTATACTATTATTGCATAATACACATGCATAAAGAGAAAAATAAAAAATAGAGTATCAAATATTAATATAATAATGCATTTCAAGATATTGTACTATAATACTATTAAATAAAACAAATGCATAAAGAAAAAAATCAACATGATTACATAATACACATGGATAAAGAAAAATTAAAAAAAATCAAGATATTGTATTATTCTACTATTACTAAAGAAAAATTAAATAGTTTACCAATTAAATTTAGCTAATACAACAAAAAAAAGGGTTCCAACTAACATAGGATACCAGTATAGTATATAACTATACCAACATGGTATACAGTTGTGCGCAAAGGGTTTAAAAAAGATTTTTTTTAAATTCAATTATTAAACTGAAATAATATCAGTTGTCACATAATCTAATTAACTCAAAATTTAGCCAAAACCTCAAATCAATATTTACACCCTCCCTAGTTAAAATTGCATCGCAATAATTACAACCTCAACAAACTAATTTATGCATTTCAAGCTTCAAGATCCTTTTGATAGTGAATTTTATTTTTATTATAAAAATTCTCTAAAAAATTAAACTTGTGCAAGTGAAAAATGTAATAACATATGATAATTTAATCTAACAAAATGACAAGCTAAAAATACTTTATGATGCAATGCTAGAAGCTAATAAAAGTTAGAATTAAAAAAATCTCAAAAAATCGTAAATTATATACAACTCTCAATCTCAACAAGCAATGAAAATTACAGAATTTTCGATCTTTTATTTATAAAAAATAGCTTTAGGTAATTTTGTTTTTGAAAAAGGAACAAAACACTTCAAAGAAGGTGCTCAAACCTAATAACGACCATGCCACAAACTAATTAAATGTCAATTTGAGAAAGATACTTTGGATACCCAATCAAATAAAGGTATAAGGGATAAGAGAAAATAGATATGGGTAGTGGGGTAATACCTTTAGTTCAAATGTGTATAAATTGTAACAAAGTTTAAGATGGGTAAACACAGGTAAATATTTTAGTTGTCATAGGTAGTTAGCATAAATTGCTCCGTAAAAACGAGGTTTGACATGAATCACTATGAAGGTATGCAAGAACACGTTAATGAAATAGTATTTAGGAAATCATCTCTCGAATATTCTCCTAACTTAGTTTAATCAATAATTCAAAAAGCTCTCTCGATTACTGTAATGACCCGACTGGTTGTTTTGAGCATTTGCACTTTTTTTGGTAGTTTGAGGGCATGAGTATCCTCGCATGATGTATTATGTGATGAACCTATAGGCCATCTTATGTTTTAGGACCTAATTCTGTGTTTCGAAACCTTTAATACCTCATTTTAGCCTTCCTCGATTTGCTTGAGCAGTCCAGGTGTTTTTCCGGAAACCTTTTATGTTAAATCTATTTGAGTTGACTTCGGTCAACGTTTTGAGAAAACATACTCGGATTCATGTTTTGACGGTCCCGGTGGATCCGCATCATGATTTGGGACTTGAGCATATGCCCGGAGTTGAATTCGGAAGCCCCTAGCACGAGTTATCCAACTTTGTTGAAATTTGAAAGTTCAAGGCTTAATGACTTTGAAATGTTTGGATTTTTGGATATCGGGTCTGTATTTTGATTCTGAAACCCGGTATAGGTCCAATACTATATTTGTGACTTGTCTGTCAAATTTGGTGAGAAACAAAGTTGGTTTCACGTGATTCGGACGTCCGGTTATGAAATTAGAAGTTCATGAATTTTTTTGAAAATTTCCTTTAATTTGATGCTAAATTCGTAATTCCAGGTGTTATTTTGGCGATTTGATTGCGCGAAAAAGTTCGTAGGATGTTTTTAGACTTGTATGTATAATTGGTTTAGAACCCCGAGGGCTCGCTACGGAGTGAAATTGGACTTAGAAATATTGCTGGTGTTTTTCAGTTCTGGTGTAGGCCTCTGATCTCGCATTTTCGAGGTCAGGCATCGCATATGCAACCTCTGATGGGTTCACATTTGCGAGCAACTCATCGCATTTGCGAAGAGTAGCTGAGCCACCTTATGTCCGCATTTGCGAAAAATACTTCGCATTTGCAAAGTGGGTCAGGGGGGCTACAGGATCATGCGGTCGCATTTGCGGAAGGTCAGAATTCGCATTTGCGAATAATTCATCGCAAATGCGATGAAAGAGAGATGTGAAATCTTCGCATTTGCAATAGATTCTTCACATTTGTGGGGCTCGCATTTGCGAACCCCAGGTTGCAAATGCGATATCTGCAACTGATCAAAATGAGACTTAGACGAGATTTTTGCTCATTCTTCAAATTTTCAAACTTAGGAACCCTAGAGACGATTTTTCAAAGAGCACTTCTTCCCCAAATCATTAGTAAGTGATTCTAAACTAGTTTCTTTCAATCTTTCACTACATTTCCTAAGTTTTTAACCTAAAATCTTGTGTTTTCATGGTGGAAATTTGGGGTTTTGGGTAGAATTAGAGATTTTTGTAAAATGGGGATTTAGACCTCAAATTGAGGTCGGATTCCAAAACAAATTATATAACCGGGTTCGGGGTGAATGTGTTGTCGGGTTTTGGTCTGAAATTTGGGATTTGACCAAGCGGGCCCGAGGGTTGACTTTTGTTAACTTTTCAATAATGACCTAAATTGAATCTTTTGCAATCGTAAGTAGTTCCTAAGGCTTAATGTGAATCGTTTGGTTGGTAAATTTCTAGATTCTATTGGTTCAGAAGCTTGTTTGAAAGGAAAAGTTGTGGTTGAGCTTTAAGTTGATCTTTGGAGCGATGCAAGTGTCTTGCCTAACTTTTTTGAGAAATTTTTTCCTACTATTTGACATTGTTTGCTACATGCGGGGGTGATACATATATGAGGTGACGAGCATATATGCATTTGCCAGGGTTAACCATGCTCGGGGGTAAGCTATATTATAAATTGTGTCGTGTAGAATCACGTGACCTTCTTGCCTCATGCCTTACTTGATTCCTAGATACTAAGAATATAATATTAAATATTTGAATCTAAGACTTAGATTATTATAACTCGATCAAATTTGATGGAATTCTGAGAATACATTGATGTGTTTACTTCGGTCATCACTATGCGTAATTATTAATACATTGCTACGACCGATATTCTTGAGATACTAGATTCTATACTTGTGTTGTGGATCATTCGTGAGATTTGTGAAAATACTTGAATAATAAGGCTCTTGCGGGTTTATTGCACCATTGTTGGCTTGGAAAGTTGTGATTATTATTCATTTGGAATATCCGTTTAAACACTCTCCTTGATATTATTTATGCTTCCTGTCTTGTTTATCACTAATATTCATAGGCTTGGTAAGGAAGAGTGTAAAGCACGAAGGGTGATGTCGTTCCATTGTATATACATTATCATGTGAGGATAGTTTAAAACATAAAGGGTGGTGCCGTGCCATATTATTTGAAACTAAAAGCACGAAGGGTGATTCCGTGCCATATTATTGATAGCAAAGCATGAAGGGTGATGCTGTGCCATATCATTTGTGAGTAAAATCATGAAGGGTGATGTTGTTCCATGTTATGTGAGTGTAAAGCACGAAGGGTGATGTTGTTCCATGTTATGTGAGTGTAAAATCACGAAGGGTGAGGCCATGCCATTGCATTTATATTATCATGATTTTATGTTATTGCGAGTTCATGGCACGAAGAGTGTTTCCGTGCGAGTGAGGACGAGGGACATGCATTATGTCATGATATCCTTTTCTTTCAGATATCTTCATGTCTTTACCTTGAGTTGTTATTGTCGTACTTATGGTTCTTATGTGACTTGTCGTTACTGTTTTGTCTTTGTTCTCTATCTCAATTGTTGTTGTGTTGCCCATGCCTTCTACTCGCTTAACTTGAAAATATCATGCCTACTTCTTGCTATTATAATTATATCCATGTCATATCTGTTTTGTTGCACTTAAGTACAAGTCTTCTGCCATGTTAGTCATTCATGTCTCTACTTGTTAACTTATAAAGATCATGTGTCCCCTTTCTTATTTGTTATATCTATATTTATGTCTCCACCATGCTAGTTAGTTGAAGTTACATTCCTTTTCCTAATTGTTGTCATTACCTTTATGCTTTCCGCCTAGTCTGTATTTTATTGCCCTTATGTACATTCTCGTTCATTATTGCTACTTGCATATTTCCTGCTTTATCATTTCTTCCATTCAGTTGGTACTGTTTTACGCATATTTGGCGAGGATGAGATAAATGCAGGAAGGGTGTTGACGTGCCGTTGGATTTGATGTTTTGAGTATATTTCTCACACTATGAAAGTTTTGAGGTGATTATTGTGGTTCATAGGTTTTTACTCTGAGGAAAAGATTGGTCGAGATATTGGGAACTGTTGAATTGTGATCTCTTCTAGTACTCCATTATTGCTTTGCACATTCATTTCGTGTGCTCTATTCTGTTATACTGTAGTATAGTTTTATGGTTTGTTTACATTACATATTTTATCAGTGAGCATCTTTTAACTAAAAATCCTTGTCACTACTTCAACGAGGTTAGACAAAATACTTACTGGGTATATGAGGTCGGTTGTACTCATACTACACCTCTGCACCTTGCGTTCAGACTTTTGGAGCGGAGCTGCTGGTGATGTCGAGAGATGACCCTGAAGATGTTCGTGCATTCTGGATATAACTACCACTTGTCCTTGGTAGCTTTAGATTTTGTTAATCTGTTTATATAGCTTTCAAACAGATCGTGTAATTATGTGTATCATCTTTGTAAATTCTAAGTTTTAGAAGCTCATGATTTGTACTACTAGTTCCTGGTTAATTTGTAAAAGTTAAGATAAATTCTTCACTATTTTCCTATAGTTTCATTTGGTTTGTATTGTCTGTTAGTTGGCTTACCTAGCGGGTCGAGTTAGGTGCCATCACGACTTGTGATTTTTGGGTCGTGAAAATTACTTAGAAGATTCACGAAATTAAACCAAACCAAATAATGCAAAGATAATCACCAATGTATTATTTTTTTCAGTGAATAATTTTGCGATCAATTTAAAGCTCCATAAACATATTCAAACATTTAAACTAGAGTTAAATAAAATAACAATCAAAATACCATATCTGTCAAAACTCTAGGGAAGAACTACACCATAGATATGAAGAAAGTCATCACAAATAAGTTTGATAACATAGAAAACATCAAAGACAATTTTACGATACAAACTCTCGTTTTGCACCAATTGTTGGAAAATTTAATCATTTATCAAAAATCATTAAATGATATACATAGCCGCAAGCGGCCAATAGTTATACATTTCCCAAAACCCGTAGTACGGAGTCATAAGCACTACTAAAACACACTAGAATTTCTAAACACAATACTGCTTTGAATTACAATTTAACAATAGCATAATGAAGTAAGATGGGGACTTCGAGGCCTGCGAATGTCAAGCAAGTATACCTTATAGTATCCCATTGCGCAAACACAACTCTCAAAAACATAATCAGAATACCTAGATCTGCACAAAAATGTGCAGAAGCGTAGCATGAATACACCACAACGGTACCCAATGAGTATCAAGCCTAACCTCGGTAGAGTAGTAACAAGTCCAGGTCAAGACACCTACTAGACATGGAAACATATTCAAGATATACATAAGCTAATAATGGAAAAAACATCAATATAAGACCAATAGAAAAAATATTATTAATTTACAACCGACAATGAAGTAATAGAAACATAAATGGAAGCAAGTAGGAAATAAGTAATAAAGAAACAACATAATCAGAACGCCGATGAGATGTTAATGAACTCAAATAAGGAAAAACGGATGACAATTCAAATAATCAAATCGCTCCCGATGCATGGATTTAAAACAAGAATTACCCCATTGCACCACACCTCATAAAACACAATTCATTCCAAAACTTACACATATGGCACATCGTGCCCACAATAACAATCGCATTCGTGCAACAAAGTCCACGTGCTACCGTGTACTTTTCAACCGTGATAAATATTAATTTAGATGAAGGAAAGATATATTTAGATACCATAAAAATATAATAACAATCTTGAATAAATTAAGGTGTCAAATGAATTAATGAGTTTATTCCAGAAATCAAGTAAAGTAAAATAATATACAATTTATACGAAACATAGTATAAGATTGTAACGACCCGATCGGTCGTTTTGAGAATCTATACTTTGCTCGGTATATTACAGGAATGAGTAGATCCGTATGATGTATTATGACTTATGTAAATTGTCAGTTTTGGCTTTCAGGTTAATCATAATCGATTTGGAAGAATGAGTTTCATGGTTTAAGCTTTAACTTGGAAGAGTTGACCAAATTTGACTTTTTAGTATTTGACCTCGGATTTGAATTTTGATGGTTCCGTTAGGTCTGGATAATGATTTTGGACTCGGGTGTATGACCGGATTTTCATTTGCATGTATCTAGAAGGTTTCAGCGCAAATTGGTGAAAGTTAGAAATTTAAAGGTTAGGAATGTTCCTAAAATTGATAGAGAGTTGACTTCGATATTATCAGGTTCAAATTATTGTTTCGGGAGTTGGAATAGGTTTGATATGTCATTTGAAACTTGTGTGCAAAATTTGAGTTCATTTCGGGTTGATTTGATACGTTTCAGCGTGAGTTTTGGAAATTAAAAGTTCAAAGTTCATCAAGTTCGAATTGAGGTGCGATTTATGGTTTTGATGTTTTTATGTGTGACTTGAGGCTTCTAACAGGTTCGTGTTATGTTTTGGAACTTGTTGGTATTTTCGGACGGGGTTCCAAGGGGCTCGGGTGAGTTTCGGACAATTTCTAGGCCATTTTTAGTTGTTGGTTGTTGGATAGAGGGGTGTACATTGAGATCGCATGGATATGGTCGCGTTAGGGAAGAGAAATATAGGAATATGGAGTTGGGAATCGCGATCGTGGATGTTATCTCGCGATCTCATAGAAGAAAATCTCTACTGCACTAACTTATATCTTGCAATCTATAAGGAATTTGGAGATGATCCAAAAATAAAAGTTGTAGTACTTTGTGTCTAGTTTGCAGAAAATCAAACTGTTTGTCATTTGGAGTTTTATACAAAATGTTATAGCCAATATACTACAGATTGTCTGAGAAGAGTTGGGAAGGGTTAAATGGAAGTTTGTTCTTCGCGATCGGGGGGAGATAGCCGCGATCGCATAGGGTAAAAATTGTCCCGCAAAAATGTGTTATCGCAATCATGAGGTTTGTGACCGTGATCAGGAAGGGTACCCCTGGAACAATGTATATAGTACTCTATTTCAAAGGTTTCATACATTTTTGCATATTTGGAGCTATGGAACTCAGATTGAGACGATTTTTGAAGCGATTTTTACCATATGTATTGGGGTAAGTATTACCTACTCATTATTGGTTATATTTCATGAATATATCTTTATTTTTGGCATTTGGTTGATGATTTTAAAAGAGAAACCGAGGGTTTTTTTACTAAAGTTTTATAGAGCGAATTCTTGGGTTTTGAACATCGATTCGAAGTCGGATTTGAGTAAAACTAGTATGGTTGGACTCGTAATTGAATGAGTTTTTCGGATTTTGTGAGTTTTGTTGGGTTCCAAGGTGTGGGCCCGGGTTGGACTTTTGGGATGATTTATTTTTGGGCTTTGATTAATGATTCAACATTTATCGATTGAGTTTGTTTCTTTGGCATTGTTTGATGTATTTGAGTTGCTTTTGGCTAGTTTCGAGCAGTTCAGAGGTCAGTACGCGTGGGATAACATTTTTGGAGCATCATTTGGTTTATTCGGTATTGAAATTGGCTTGTTCGAGGTAAGCAACACTTCTAAACTTGGTGCTGAGGGTATGAAACCCCGAATTACGTGTTATGTGTTTGGCGTTGAGGTGGCGCACATGTTAGGTGATGGGCGTGTGGGCGTGCACCGTGTGAATTGTGACTCCGCTATTTCTGTAGTAGTGTGTAGTTATGTGACCTTACCAGTAACCATGAAATTTCTAAGTACTTGAGCTATTGAGCTGTGATCCATGTTAGAAACCATGTCTAGGCTACATGCGTATTCTGTTGAGACCCGCCAAGGTCATTTTTGCTGTTGAGTTATCTGTTTATATTGCATTTACATACTCAGTCATACGCATTAATATGCATATCATATCTCAGTCTCTTCTACTAATTATTGATACATCACATCATTATTTTTGGGCTGATTTTTCATGACATCGAGAGCTCGAGAGACTGGAGAGACTGATGACTGAGTGAGGCCGAGGGCTTGATGGTGAGGATGTTTATGGGATAGGTCTGAAGGCCGCAACATGTTTATTGATTTATTATAGGAGCGGGTTGCACGTCGTAACGTGTTTTACTAGTTTATGCCATGATTGGCTTGTTATAGTGCTTGGTCTGAAAGAGCCCCTCCAGAGTCTGTACACACCCCCTGAGTGCGAGTGCCGAGTGCCGAGTGCGAGTACTGAGTGACTGTGAGGACTGAGTGGCAGTGAGGACTGAGTGATTGGGAGGACTGAGTGCATTGATGCATCGAGAGTGTGCATATGGTTTTATCACTGCATGGTATTTCAGTTCGCATGCACACATTGACATGTAGGCATAGAGATGTATTTTCCTCATCCCTTTGTAAATGAAACATTTACTTGTTGAAAGCTTTTAGAAAAATCACAGTTTTCAAACTTACTCACATTTTTGGGTTTTCGGTAAAAGATTTGGCTTTCACTGATATACTTGAAAAATAGGCCTATTTTTTTCTAGAACTGTGAACGAGGTGAGTATTTTATCTATGAGTTATTACTTTTATTACTTTCATTATGTTGTTATGAACCGGTGTTGGCTATCGATGTTGGACCCCGACCTTTGTCCCAGCTCGTCACTACTTTCAACCTAAGGTTAGGTTTGTTACTTATAGTGTACATGTGGTTAGTTGTACTCATACTACACTTTTGCACCTTGCGTGCAAATGTTGACTATTGATGCTGATGTGTCCGATGTGAGTTGGATTTGAAGATGTACCTGCGTTTCGGTGGTAGCTGCCTCTTGTTCAAGGTAGCTTAGATTAATAGAAATCTTTTTATGTACATTTCGAACAGATGATGTATTATTCATACCAGCTTTGTAAACTCTAAGTCTTAGAAGCTCATGATTTGTACTACAAGTCCTTGGGAATTCTTGTATAACATTTCAGTTGTATTATTATTTCTTTTCTTAATAAATCTTATTAAATTGGATAGTTGCTAATTGGCTTACCTAACGATTGGGTTAGGTACCATCACGACTAGGTAGATTTGGGTCGTGACAAAGATGGGTTTAGTTTAGAAATCAATAAAATTGAGTAAAATATCATTTTTAAACAAAGCAAAACATAAATTAAATTAACGAATTAAATATAGAATTTATTAAGGAAAAATATGATAATAATTTTAAGTAAGGTAAACATCTAACATAGTGATGAGTATAATTTGAGAATCCAATTATAGTGAAAGTGTGATAATCATTTAGAATAATAAGGCACCGAGAGAGATAACGAGTTCTATCCTAAGAGGTACATAGAATAAAGCATGTTAATAATTCTTTTATTTAAACCATTATGTTACCAACAAATCAACAAAAAATTATATAATGACTCCACGCAATATAATTCACATTGACAATCAATTCACCAAGTTATAACGGAGGCACAAATTGGCATGTTAAAGCACCACAACAAATTACGTAGAATGCATGACTCACACAAGAAACCACAATCGTTCCAACACCAAGATAACAACGAATAACCAAACACAATCAAAATGCGGATGAATGATTAAAGGAAGAACAATGACCATTAAAACCAATAAGTTGTTCCAACATGGAATGTACAATGAAAATCACAACCAAAGTACCACCTTGTATTCACATTTCACAATTTCAATCACAATATTTCCTTATATCATCACGTGAGCCTTACATTTAATTTTGAAAATTATTTTTTTCCGAAATCGCTACACGCGTTTTAGCGTACCTTATCTCACTGCGTGGATTCAAGTAGTTCCCCCACTAGTAACACGCGTATCAAGCCCACGTTATCTCATCGCATGCGTATCAACCTTTAGCCTTATACCACTGTATGCTTATCAATATCACAACACAATCACATCTCGCACCACAAGTGCCCATATGCCACAACTTGCCACAAAGTCAACGACACCAATATTTTCACAACAAATAGCCCATGGCTCAACCACAATGTGTAAAAGAATTAAACAATAACAATATGAATGAGAATGCTCAACAATAAAAGGTATCTCAACGCCTCAATGTAATACCAACTATTGCATATTCAACACCAATAACTCAACAGGATGATATTCCACGAAATAACAACTTCAATTAAAAGTGATTCAACAATTAAGAGGTAACAAGACAATAAGGAAGGCAATAACTTCAACTAAAGCATATAAGAGCAAAATGTCACGACCCAAAATACTAACTCTGGTCGTGATGGCACCCAACATCGGGGTTGGCAGGCCCACACTTAAATTACTAAGGATTTCTCCGATACTTGATTAAACATCCCAACACGTGCCAAGTTTTAAAGTTCAAAACATTAATTGAAAAAGATAGTAAGCCATTTTTAACCAAAAGCAGTCGTAAAGAAGAGTGAGCCAATATATATATATATATATATAGACCCGCAAACCAAAATAATCACTACGCGTGTGCCAGGAACTAGTGTCACAAGTCCAACGGGCATACTAACAGAATATACAAAAGATATAATATACAGTCCCACTGTTTGAAAGAAATAGAGGGGAAATAAGCAAAATAAAACTCCATGGTGCTGCCGAGGATCGTCAGGAGAAGCAGCTCACTATGAAGTCAGGTCCAACTACGATCAAATCGAGCTCCGGTCTGATAACCAGATGCACCAGCCTCAGAACCTGTACAATTAAGTACAAAAGCGTAACATGAGTACACAAACAAATATGTACCCAGTGAGTATCTCGCCTAACCTCGAAGAAGTAGTAACGAGAGGTAGACTTGACACTCACTAAGGTACAACATAATGATTAATAAGATATCATATCGGTAACAGACATACAAGGATGATAAAAGTAGTAAACATTAAAAATCACAGTAATTCAAATAACAACTGGAAGTAAATGTACAATTTATACTTCATTATTCTTTTCTTTCCTTTAAAAATATATCTGACCACTCAAAATCCATAAAAAAGGAATCATTAACAATTTAACATGCTCATACAGGATAAGGACAATCAGCCTGGGCCATCATAATGATCATATATGTGCACTGTCGAGGGTAAAACGACCCGAACCATAATATATATCTTTCAATCTCGCCGTGACGTAAGACCCGCTACCATGAGAGCGGGGGAAATAACATTCCGCTCGCGGAATGTAAATTGCGAAGCGGTCACATGCACACACAATCCACACAATTATTCTTTATAAATTACTTTTCGTGAACAATTACTTAAAATTACTTAAATTCCATGATTTCAGGGAAACAAGCCGCACGTAACATTAATTCACTAAGCATATAGTTCATTTCAAGGAAACATAAGGCATGGTGCAGGCCTAACTACCCGGACATAACAATAATAGTCGCTACGTACGGACTCTCATCACTTTGCGCGTACGTAGCCCCCACAAATATTAGCACCACATAGTCATTTAAAGCACCTAGGGGGACAGTTCCCACTTACAAGGTTAGAAAGGAGAATCACCTCGTGTCGAACCTACTTTCCAGGTCAAGAACGCGTCCGAAACTCCAAACTCGACACCCACGGACTCGAAACTAGCCAAATGTTATACAAATATATCAATTTATACTCAAAGCATGAAATTCTTCTACTACTTAGCCAAATTCATCATTCTTGAAGAAATCCTAAAATCCAACCCCGGGACCGCATGCTCGGATTCCAAACATTCTCGAAGGAAACACTCACCCATAGTCTAAGGATCATTAATACATGATTTTTACTTGATTTCATAGCTAATTGACGGGTAATTTTATACATTTTCAAAAGCCCTAGGTTATTACCCCAGATCCTTAATTTTTCACTAATTAGGTAGTTAATTTATCTTGTAATCCATGCATGAAACTAATATTAGGGTAAAATTCACTTACCTTCAATAACGAGGTCGTTTGCCCCTCTTGAATGCTGAAAATCGTCCCAAGGAAGAAGAAGAAGATGAGGGAAATGAATTAAATCACACTATAAAAATAGACTGCCCAGTGGTCTCCTCTATGCGATCGCAGCCTGAGAAGTGCGATCGCAGAGCTTTAAATGACCAGGCCCTCATGGGCTTTCTGTGCGAACGCAGAGAAAGCCTTGCGAATACACAGGGTAAGGAGTAACTGGGCTCTTGTGCGAACGGGTGGGGTGTGCGATCGCATTGGGTCAGAGCCTAACCCATCGCGATCGCGGTGCCTTTTGTGCGAACGCACAGGGTATTCACCACCCCATGCCCAGTTCCTTGTTTGCGAACGCAGTAACCCCTCCGCTATCGCAGAGAAGGAAACCAGACCTGGAATTTCTGGTGTTTTGAAATTAGCTCCGAGGGGTCCGAAACCCACCCGAGTCCCTCGGGACCCCATCCAAAGGCACTGGAAATTTTTTATTCATGATACGAACTCGCTCGAATTTTTGGAACATGAAAAACAACAACGAAACTAAGAATTCGACCCCAAAACCAAATTGAATAAAACTTTGAACTTAAAGTTCTAGAATTTGCTAACAATGCGCTGAACTGACCTATATTACTCGGAATGACACCAAATCTTTCAAACAAGTTATAAATGACATAACAGAACTATTCCCAGTCTCGGAATTCCGTTCAGGCCTCGATAACACAAAAACACATCCCAAACCACAATATTAACTTAAGGAAATTCTTATTTCAATATTGGGCGCCGAAACGCTCCCGGATCATCCAAAATCCATTCTGAACATACGTCCAAGTCTGAAATCATCATACGAAGCTACCGGAATCGTCGAAACTCGATTCCGAGGTCGTTTGCTCAAAATTTTGACCGAATTCAAACTTGGCCTTAAAGGCCAACCTGAAGGAACCAAGTGTTCCAATATTGCCCTAAACATTTATGAATCCCGGACCACCCGCCCCTGCAAGTCATAAATCAAAATAAGCCGCTATGGGAAGTTTCATTTAGGGGAACGGGGTCCGATAACGCAAAATGACCCGTCGGGTCGTTACATTCTCCACCTCTTAAATAAACGTTCGTCCTTGAACGGGTCTAGAAGCATAACTGAAGTGCTGAATAACTGTGGATAACTGCTACGCATGTCCTCCTCGGACTCCCAGGCCGCTTCCTCGACTGGTTGGGCCCTCCACGGGACCTTCATTGCAGAAACTCTCTTGGACCTCAACTGGCGATCCTTTCTATCAATAATAGCAACTGGCTCCTCCACGTAGCCCAACCTCTCATCCAACTTAATAGTGCTAAAATCAACCACGTGAGAGAAGTCGGCGTGGTACCTCCGGAGCATGGATACATTAAAAACTGGATGAACTCCTGATAAATTGGGAGGTAAGGCCAGCTCATAAGAAACCTCCCCAACTCGCCTCAACACCTCGAAGGGACCTATAAATCGTGGGATTAGCTTGCCCTTCTTCCCAAAACTCATAATACCCTTCATAGGCGAGACTTTCAACATGACCCTATCTCCCTCCATAAATGATACATCACGCGCTCTCTGATCCCCGTAACTTTTCTGTCTGGATTTTGCTGTGCGGAGCCTCTCCTAGATCAACTTCACTTTCTCCAAAGCATCCCTCACAAGGTCGGTGCCATATAACTTAGCCTCGCCAGGCTCATACCACCCAATAGGAGAATGACATTGCCGACCATACAAAGCCTCAAATGGTGCCATCTCAATGCTGGAATGATAACTATTATTGTAAGCAAACTCGGTCAAAGGCAAGAACTGGTCCCACTGACCTCCGAAGTCAATCACACATGCCCTGAGCATGTCCTCCAATATATGAATTGTACGCTCCGACTGACCATCAGTCCGAGGGTGAAATGCGGTGCCGAGGTCTATCTGGGTACCCATCTCACTATGCAATGCTCTACAGAAGTGCGAGCTGAACTGGGGACCTCGATCTGATATAATGGACACCGGCACACCGTGCAACCGGACTATCTCCCGAATGTATATCTGTGCCAACCTCTCAGAAGTATATGTAGCAGCTAGAATGAAATGCGCCGATTTGGTCAATCTATCCACAATGACCCAAACCACGTCAACCTTCCGCAAAGTCCGAGGCAACACCCAACCACGAAGTCCATAGTGATGCGTTCCCACTTCTACTCCGGAATGGGCATTTGCTGAAGTAGGCCTCCTGGCCTCTGGTGCTCATACTTAACCTACTGGCAATTAAGGCACCTAGCCACATACTCCACAATGTCCTTGTTCATCCGCCTCCACCAGTAATGCTGCTTCAAATCACGATACATCTTCGTAGCACCAGGATGGACAGAATACCGAGAACTGTGTGCCTCCTCTAGAATCCTCCCTCTCAGGCCATCGAAATTAGGAACACATAAATGGCCTTTAAGTCTCAGAACACCATCCTCGCCAATAGTAACCTCCTTGGAACCACCCTGTACCACGATCTCCCGAAGCTCTGCCAAGCACGGATCATCAAACTGCCGAGCCTTAATTTCACCCAATAACGAAGAGTGCTCAACCACATGTGCTAGAACTCGACGGGGCTCCGAAAGTTCTAACCTCACCAGGCGATTAGCCAAGGACTGAATGTCCAAGGCTAGAGGTCTCTCCTCTACTGCAATGTAAGCCAAACTACCCATACTCTCTGCCTTCCTGCTCAAGGCATTTGATACCACGTTTTCCTTGACCGAATGATAAAGAATGGTGATATCATAGTCCTTCAACAACTCAAGCCATATGCGGTGCCTCAAATTAAGATCCCTCTGCTTGAACAAGTGCTGCAAGCTGCGGTGGTCTGTATAAACCTCACATGACACCCCATACAAGTAGTGCCTCCAAATCTTAAGAGCATGCACAATCGCCGCCAACTCTAAATCGTGCACAGGGTAATTCTTCTCATGAACCTTCAGCTGGCGCGAAGCATAAACAATAACTCTCCATAACTGCATCAACACACACCCCAAACCAACGCGTGAAGCGTCGCAATATACTGTATACATCCCAGAACCGAAAGGCAATACCAGAACTGGTGCTGAGGTCAATGTTTTCTTGAGCTTCTAAAAGCTCGCCTCACACTCATCGGACCATCTGAACGGGGCATTCTTCTGAGTCAATCTAGTCAATGGAGCTGCAATAGAAGAGAACCCCTCCACAAATCGGCAGTAATAGCCTGCTAGGCCCCAAAAGCTCCTGATCTCTGTAGCTGAAGTAGGATGCGACCAACTCTAAACTACCTCGATCTTCTGAGGATCAATCTTGATATCCTCTCCGGGTACTACATGCCCCAAGAATGCCACGAAATCCAACCAGAACTCACATTTGGAGAACTTAGCATATAACTTCTATTCTCGCAAAGTCTGGAGCACAACTCTCAAATGCTGCTCGTGCTCGCCCAGGCTACGTGAGTAAATCAAATTGTCATCAATTAAGACGATGACAAAGGAATCAATATACGGCCTGAACACCCTATTCATTAAGTCCATGAATGCTGCTGGGGCATTAGTCAAACCAAAGGACATTACCAGGAACTCGTAGTGGCCATACCTCATGCGAAAATCTGTCTTCGGGACATCTGAGGCTCGAATCCTCAACTGATGATATCCCGATATCAAATCAATATTAGAAAACACCCTAGCACCCTGCAACTGGTCAAACAAATCATCGATGCGCGGCAAAGGATACTTGTTCTTAATGGTGACCTTGTTCAACTGACAGTAATCAATACACATCCGCATGGACCCATCCTTCTTCTTCACGAATAGAACTGGAGCACCCCACGGTGGTACACTCGGTCTGATGAAATCCTTAGCCAACAACTACTCAAGATACTCATTCAACTCCTTCAACTCTTTCGGAGCCATACGGTACGGAGGAATAGATATAGGCTGGGTGCCTGAAGCTAAATCAATGCAGAAATCAATATAACGATTCAGAGGCATGCCCGGAAGGTCCGAAGAAAATACATCAGCAAACTCTCAAAAAACTGGCACTGAATCAATCGTCGGAGACTCGACGGTGGTTTCACACACATAAGCGAGGTAGGACAGAAAATCCTTCTCGACCATATGTCGGTCCGTCAGGAATGAAATAACCCGGCTGACTGCACTAACTGAGGAACCTCTCCACTCCAGCCTAGGTGACTCTGGCATGGCTAAAGTAACTGTCTTAGCATGGAAATCTAGCACGACACGATAATGAGATAGCCAATCCATGCCTAAAATAATCTCGAAATCAACCATGTCGAGCAATAAGAGACCCGCTCGAGTCTCGAACCCGCATAATGTAACCATACAGGACCGGTAAACCCACTCTACCACTACAGAATCGCCCACAGGAGTGGACACACATATAGGAGAACCAAAGGACTCACGAGGGACATCCAGAAAATGAGCAAATAAGATCGAAACATAGGAATAAGTGGATCCTGGACCAAATAACACCGATGCCTCTCTACCACATACTGTAATAATACCTGTGATCATGGAATCTGAGGCCACTGCATCTGATATGGTTGGAATAGTATAGAATCTAGCTAGAGCACCGGAAGACTGAGCCCCGCCAGAATGAACAGGAGCTGGTTGACCTCCCGCTGACTGGCCCCCACCTCTAGGACGACCCTTGTCGACTTGTCCCCCGCCTCTAGGTGGCCTGACGACTGGTGCTGGACCCATAGGCTGATAATCCTGCTGCACCGCTTTGCCCCGAAGCCTGGGACAATGCCTCTTTATATGACCTGGATCCCCACACTCATAACAACCCCTGGGTATCATAGCCTGCTGCCCCGAAGAGGAACCCTGAATGGCCGGAGAGCGATGTGTACTCTCTAGTATAACACTGAAGTAGGGACTAGGAATCTCAAATAACTGGGATAACCACTGGGTGAACTCTGAATGGCTGGAGGGAGGTAGGAATGCTCTGGCATGGCGCTGAAATGAGCCCTCGCTGGAATACCTCGGGGAGGTGGTGGGGGTGCTGAATATGGAGGCCTACTGGGCTGACCTCTGCCCCTAACTGGGGCACCTCTGAAATCCCCGGAGAATATGGCTCTCTTGTCCTGCTGACCCTGCTCTCTGCCTCTCGATCAATAGCCCTCAATCCGACGAGCTATCTCGACCACCAGCTGATAGGGAGTCCCCATCTCCACCTCTCGGGCCATGTTGGCCCTAATACTGGAGTGCAACCCTGCTACAAATTTTCGCACTCTCTTAGCATCAGTAGGCAATATCATAAGTGCGTGGCCAGACAACTCTGAGAATCTAGCCTCATAATCTGTCACTGACATCTGTCCCTGCTCCAACTGATATCGCAGCTCTTCCTTCTCAGAGGGTGGGATATACATGTCTAGAAACATCTGAGTGAACTGCTCCCAAGTGATAGGAGGAGAATCTGCTGGCCTCCTGAGAATATAGGACTGCCACCATCTGCGAGCTCTGCCCTCTAGATAGAAGGTAGTGAAGTCCACTCCATGGGACTCTAATATCCTCATATTGTGCAGCCTGTCCCTCCACCTGTCAACAAAATCCTGGGCATCCTCGCCTCGCTCACCCCTGAAGACTGGAGTGTGCAATTGAGTCCATCTATCCAATAACTTCTGCGGATCACCGTCCGCAGCTGGTCTGGGCTCAGTGCTGCTGCTATAGGCTGGACCCCACCCACGGACAGTGTACCCAGGGTATGATGTAATGCTGCTGCCTAACCTGCAACCTGGGCGGTAGGAGTCTGGGCCCCCTCCTGCCTGAGATGTGGCAGGATCTGTTGGAAATAAACCAGCCTGGGACATGGTGTCCATAAACCGCATCATACGGCCCATGATCTCCTGGAAGCCTGGCGCCGTCATAAAGTCCACTGGAGCAAGACCTGCTGGGGGCACCTCACCCTGCTCCTCTATAGTAGGATCCTTCGGTGGTGGTACAACCGGAATAGCTCGGGGACGCCCTCGTCCCCTACCTCAGGCCGGTGACCTCCCCAGCCTCTGCCACGACCTCGAACAATGGGGGTCGCGGTCCCTCCCGGGTCTGGAACATCGGATGCACGCGTCCTCACTATCTGTGAGAGAATAGAAGAATGAGATTTAGTAAACCATTGACTACACGATAGAATAAAAATAAGGAGAGGTTTTCCTAACACCCTATAGCCTCCCTAAGATAAGTACAGACGTCTCCATACCGATCCGCAAGACTCTACTAGGTTTGCCCGTGACTTGTGAGACCTACGTGAACCTAGTGCTCTGATACCATGTTGTCACGACCCAAAATACTAACTCAGGTCGTGATGGCGTCCAACACCGAGGTTTGGCAAGCCCAAACTTAAATTACTAAGAATTTTTCCCATACTTGATTAAACATCCCAAAACATGCCAAGTTTTAAAGTTCAAAACATTAATTGAAAAAGATAGTAAGCCATTTTTAACCAAAAGCAGTTGTAAAGAGGAGTGATCCAATATATATATACAGACCCGCAAACTAAAATAACCACTACGTGTGTGCCAGGAACTAGTGTCACAAGTCCTACGGGCATACTAACAGAATATACAAAAGATATAATATACAGTCCCACTGTCTGAAAGAAATAGACGGGAAATAAGCAAAAGAAAACTCCTTGGTGCTGCCGAGGATCGTCAGGAGAAGCAGCTCACCGTGAAGTCAGGTCCAACTACGATTAGAATCGAGTTCCGGTCTGATAACCAGATGAGCTAGCCTCAGAACCTGTACAATTAAGTACAAAAGCGTAGCATGAGTACATAAAAAAATATGTACCCAGTGAGTATCCTGCCTAACCTCAACGAAGTAATGACGAGAGGTCGACTTGACACTCACTAAGGTCCAACAGAATGATTAATAAGATATAATATCAGTAACAAACATACAAGGATGATAAAAGCAGTAAACATTAAAAATGACAATAATTCAAATAAATACTGGAAGTAAATGTACAATTTCTACTTCATTATTCTTTTCTTTCCTTTAAAAATATATCTGACCACTCAATAACCATAAAAAATGAATCGTTAACAATTTAACATGCGCATACAGGATAAGGACAATCAGCCTGAGCCATCATAATGATCATATCTGTGCACTACCGGGGGTCGAACGACCCGAACCATAATATATATCTTTCAATATCGTCGTGGCGTACGGCCCGCTACCATGAGAGTGGGGGAAATAATATTCCGCTCGCGAAATGTAAATTGCGAAGCAGTCACATGCACACACAATCCACACAATTATTCTTTATAAATTACTTTTCGTGAACAATTACTTAAAATTACTTAAATCCCATGATTTCAGGGAAACAAGCCGCACGTAACATTAATTCACTAAGCATATAGTTCATTTCAAGGAAAACATAAGGCTGTGGGCCTAACTACATGTACATAACAATAATAGTCGTTACGTACGGACTCTAATCACTTTGCGCTTACGTAGCCCCCACAAACATTAGCACATAGTCATTTAAAGCACCTAGGGGGACAGTTCCCTCTTACAAGGTTAGAAAGGAGACTCACCTCGTGTCGAACCTACTTTCCGGGTCAAGAATGCGCCCGAAACTCACAACTCGACACCCACGGACTCGAAACTAGCCAAATGTTATACAAATATATCAATTTATACTCAAAGCATGAAATTCTTCTACTACTTAGCCAAATTCATCATTCTTGAAGAAATCCTAAAATCCAACCCCGGGCCCGCATGCTCGGATTCCAAAAATTCTCGAAGGAAACACTCACCCATAGCCTAAGGATCATTAATACATGATTTTTACTTGATTTCATAGCTAATTGACGGGTAATTTTCTACATTTTCAAAAGCCCTAGGTTATTACCCCAAATCCTTAATTGTTCACTAATTAGGTAGTTAATTTAGCTTGTAATCCATGCATGAAACTAATATTAAGGTAGAATTCACTTACCTTCAATAACTAGGTAGTTTACCCCTCTTGAATGCTGAAAATCGTCCCAAGGAAGAAGAAGAAGATGAGGGAAATGAATTAAATCCCACTATAAAAACACACTGCCCAGTGATCTCCTCTATGCGATCGCAGCCTGGGCAGTGGGATCGCGAAGCTTTAAATGACCAGGCCCTCATGGGCCTTCTGTGCGAACGCGGAGAGAGCCTTGCGAACACACAGGGTAAGGAGTAGCTGGGATGGCCCAAGGCTAGGCTCTTGTGCGAACACGGGTGGGGTGTGCGATTGCACTAGGTCAGGAGCCCAACCCATCGCAATCGTGGTGACTTTTATGCGAACGCACAGGGCATTCACCACCCTTGCCCAGTTCCTTCTTTGCGAAAGCAGTAACCCCTCTGCGATCACAGAGAAGGAAACCAGACCTGGAATTTCTGGTGTTTTGAAATTAGCTCTGAGGGGTCCAAAACTCACCCGAGCCCCTCGGGACCCCGTCCAATGGCACTGGAAAGTCTGTATTCATGATACGGACTCGCTCGAATTTTCGAAACGTGAAAAACAACAACGAAACTAAGAATTCGACCCCAAAACCAAATTGAATCAAACTTTGAACTTAAAGTTCTAGAATTTGCTAACAATGCGTCGAACCGACCTATACTACTCGGAATGACACCAAATTTTGCAAGCAAATTATAAATGACATAACGGAACTATTCCCGATATCGGAATTCCATTCGGACCTTGATAACACAAAAACACGTCCCAAACCACAATATTAACTTAAGGAAATTCTTATTTCGATATTGGGCGCTGAAACGCTCCCAGGTCATCCAAAACCCATTCCGAACATACGCCCAAGTCTGAAATCATCATACGAAGCTATTGGAATCGTCGAAACTCAATTCCGAGGTCGTTTGCTCAAAATTTTGACCGAAGTCAAACTTGGCCTTAAAGGCCAACCTAAAGGAACCAAGTGTTCTAATATTGCTCTAAACGTTTTTGAATCCCGGACCACCCGCCCCTGCAAGTCATAAATCACAATAAGCCTCTATGGGAAGTTTCATTTAGGGTAACATGGTTCGATAACGCAAAACGACCGGTCGGTTCGTTACACAAAATAACAAGTAAGAGGTAGAACAAGTGTTAACAACGTCAAATAGAGCATGAAAGAGTAGATTAACAATGAGAGATATAACATGTTATGACAATTCAATTGAAGGCGTGGAAAGAGTCTAGATAATCTAAAACCAGTCAAACACCACATATAGCCCGTGTACCCACTCGTCATCTTACGTACATGGCCTTCCTAAGGGATAGTTTTTCCCACACAAAGTTAAGAGAGATACTTACCTCAAACAAGTCCAATCCATACACTAGAAGCGCCATCCCGCTCAAATCACCCTCCGAACGGCTCGAAACTAGCCAAAAGCAACTCAAAATCAATTAATAATTTCGTAGGAAGCAAACCCAATTGATAAAGGTCGAATCTTTACATATTTACCCAAAGTCAAATAAAGAGTCAAACCTGGGCCCGCGCCTCGGAGCCCGAAAATTCATAAATTCTAACAACCTATTCAATACGATTCCAACCGTATTAATTTCACTCAATTCCAACTCTGAATTTGTGTTCAAAACTAAAAAATCACTTTAGGAAAGTTTAGATAAAAACTCCCAATTTCTCTTTTGAAATAATCAATCAAATGCTAAAAACGAAGATGGAATCACTAAATATAATCAAAATCAAGTAGAAAACACTTACCCAAATAAGAAACTTGAAGAACATCCTCGAATTCTCCGAATCCCAAACTTTCAAGATGAGAAAAACTCCAACATTAATAGCCAAAATGCTCAGTTATTCCGCCTTGTTTCTTGTACCAATGATCCCAAAACTCGATTTTGATGCCTCAAATGGATTCCTTGTGAAAGTTTAGTGAACTTAGGCTTTTGAACCACTTCATTTGACCTTATAATAAAGGAGATATGTTGGTTTCAATATTTGAAAATAGTGCCGCTTTTTAAATACGAATTCAGTGGCAATTTCGTAATTAATCTGAAAATTTGGCAACCCAATTCTTAGTAAAATGATCATAAATTCCTCTACGATGTCGAAACTTGATTATTTCAGTTGCTATGGTTCTAAAATTATGATACCTATATAATGATTTAGTCGAAACACGAATCAAAGGCTGTTTGCTCAATACAGTAACCTTTATGCTCAAATCGACGTCGAAACCGAAAACAATCACCAAACAACCCAAACTTATCTAAAACTCATGGAATTCAACCAAACTTTGTGCACATGTCCAAAACCATCATAAAAACTTATTGGAATAATTAAAACTCGATTTCGAGTCTGTTAACCCAAAAGTCCAATTTTAGTCAACTCTTCCAACTTGAAGTTTCTAAAACAAGAATCATTCTTCCAAATCAATCCCGAACTGCTCAAAAATCGAAACCTACCATACACGTAAGTTATAATACATAATATGAAGCTACTCAAAGTCTCAAACCACTGAATGGAACACTAAAGCTCCAAAACGACCGGTCATATCATTACATTTTACACATGTGGACTCTCATCACATAGTGCGCATGTAGCACCCACATTTATTAGCAAAACAATCCTTTATAGTACCTACGGGGAGAATTCCCTCTTACAAGGTTAGGCAAAAGATTTACCTCGTTTTCAAGTTCTCTTCCCGATCCACAATTCACACTAAAGCCTCAAATCGGTGCCACGCAATCCCAAACTAGCCAAATATGGTATAAATTAATCAATATATACTTAGAAGTTCATAATTTAACTATTAGAGTAATTACCCAACCCAAATTGGAAGATTCCTAAAATGCACCCCAAGTCCACTTTCCCGGATTTCGAAATTTTTCGTAAATAAAAATTACCAATAACTTCACGAATATATAATTTCTACTCAATTCCATAATCCTTTTCGTGGTCTAATCCCATTTATATCAAAACCTAAGTTTTTCAACAAAATTCCAAAATTTTCACAATTTCTATGTTAAAATCTACCCATAATGTATGTATTAAACTCATATTTTGTAGAAAATACTTACCTCAAGGTGCTAGATGAAAAACCCTTGTGGAGAGAAATGAACCAAATAAGCCTAAGTCCCGATTTTTAAAACATCACTGCCCAGACAATCCTTCTTCACGATCTCGGAAGAGGTCGCGCGATCGCGAAGGCAAGCTGGCCAGGCCCTAGAAAATGAACATTGCAAATGCGATGTCCCACTTGTGAATGTGAAGGCTTGACACGCCTGAGCTTCACGAATGGGGGGTCCCCTTCACGAACGCAAAGAGTAAGAAGTTCACACTCCCCCCTTTCAGACCTTTTTTCCCCTACGCGAACACGGGCCCTTTCACGCAAACGCAAAGGCCAGAGGTCTCTGACCTTCGTGAGCTCAGGCAAGGGGTCACAAATGCGAATAAACCACCAGTACCTCAATTTTCTTTCTCCACGAATGCGACACAACCCTCACGATCGCGAAGAAGGAAACCATAACCAGCAACACCAGATATTTGGACTTAGCTCTGGGTGGTCTGAAACTCATCCGAGCCACTCGGGACCCCGTCCAAATGCACCAAAAAGTCCATAAACATAGTACTTACCTGCAAGAACTCTCGGAACACGTAAAACAACATCAACACTAAGAATCTCACCTCAAACCAAATTGAATCAAATTATGATTTTCAAGCTTTTCAACTTTCTTCGAACGTGCCGAATCATACTTAAACTACTCAGAATGATACCAAATTTTGTGTACAAGTCATAAATCATCACACAGAACTATTCTTAGGCTCGAAATCCTAAACAGACCTCGATAACACCAAAGTCTTCTCCAAACCAAATTTAAAGAACTTGAAAACCTTAATGCACCAACTTTCATGCGGAAGGTATACGACTAATAACGAGACTGGAATGATGTACCTGGATCTGCACATGAAAACATGTGTAGAAGAGTAGCATGAGTACACCACAGTGGTACCCAGTAAGTGCCAAACCTAACCTCGGTCGAGTAGTTACGAGGTCAGGTCAGGCCCACTGGTAAATAATAAATGAGGCGGAAAATATACAGTATAATAATAGACTAGAATTAAGCAAAAATAAATGCATCAAATAATAGTCAACACACACAGTAAACAACATGGGATCTCCCGAGATACCATCTCGTAGTCCCAAAATAACTATGCAGGGAGAACTCCCGAGGTACCGCCTCGTAGTCTCAAAAGTAAATGTACAGGGAGAACTCCCGAGGTACCGCCTCGTCGTCTCAAAAGTAAATGTACAGGGAGAACTCCCGAGGTACCGCCTCGTAGTCTCAAAAGTAAATATGCAGGGGGATCTCCCGGGATAACGTCCCGTAATCCCAAAGTAAATACACAGCTCAAACAAATGAAGGTAACAATTACAACAAGAGAATCTACAGTTTAGGCTAAGTACAAGTCAAGAAAAGAAGCAGGAATTTCACTAAGCATGCTGCAAAGAGTTCAGTTAAGCAATTAAGACACGTTAAAATACTATTCTAGGCTAACATGATAACTACACATCCTAGTATACTCAATTAGGATCAAAACAGGTAATTACTCAGAAAAATCAAGTTTTACAACAAATAGCCCGTGTACGCACTCGCCACCTTGTGTACACGGTGCTCACATATCATATCAGTACCAAATCCTAAGGGGATTTCCCTCTACATAAGGTTAGGCAAGCCACTTACCTCGAACCAAGCTCAATCAATCGGTAGCAATGCTTTTCCCACAACTATACGAATCCGAATGGCCTATATCTATACGAAACTAATCTAATCAATGAAATCTAAGCTAATACAAGAAATTAGGAAATCGTCCCAAAAAACCTCCCTGGGCCCACGTCTCGGAATCGGATAAAAGTCACAAAATATGAACACCCATTCACACACGAATCCAACCATACAAGAATTACTCGAATCTAGCCTCAAATATCCTTTCAAAACTCATAATTTTAGTTGAAGAACTTCTTCCCATTTTCCCTTAATTTTCAACCCCAAATCCGAAATTAAAGATGGAATTAATGATAGATTAGTGGGGTAACCAAAATGAAGTATAGAATCATTACCCAATCGATGTCTCTGAAAATCCCTCAAAATATCGTCCTATCCGAGCTCTCAAACTCAAGTTTTGATGAAAATGGCCAAACCCTCATCTTTGAAATGATATAAGTCTGCCCAGTGATTCCTTAATCGCGATCGCGGAAATAGCCTCGCGATCACGAAGCACAACTTCACTGCCCCAGGATTTAAACCCACGTGAACAAGATCTTGGACACGCAAACGCGATGCACTGGCTCTCATACTTACGCGATCATGAAAATCATCACGCGTTCGCGATGAGCAAAGCGCATGGCCCAACTTTAGTCTCCTTAACACTACGTGAATGCATCCTTAGCCACGCGTTCGCGAAGCACCAGTTCATACCAATACGCGTTCACATACTCCTGCCCGCGAACACGAAGAGGAAAACCTCCTCTGCCCAACTAAGCCTATGCGATCGCGATCGCGGCCCCTCTCTCGCGATCGGGTATAAGGAAACCAAATGCACCAGATCACGAAACTTCAGCCATTTCTCCAAGTCCAAAATGCTGATCCGAAACACACCCGAGGCCCCAGGACTTCAACTAAGGATACCAACAAGTCCTAAAACACCATACTAACTTAGTCGAGCCCTCAAATCATATCCAACAATGCTAAAACATGAATCACCCTCCGATTCAAACATAATGAAGTTGAAACTTCCAATTTCTACAACTGATTCTGAAACCTATCAAATCACATCAGATTGACCCCAAATTTTGCGCACAAGCCATATTCAACATTACGAACCTACTCCAACTTTCGGAATCGGAATCCGACCCCGATATCAAAAATTCCATTACCGATCAAAATCTCCAAAAATTCGGCTTTCGCCCTTTCAAGCCTAAATAAGCTACATACCTCCAAAACACAATCCGGACACACCCCTAAGTCCGAAAATAACCCAACAGAGCTAAAAAAACCAACAAAAGTCCATTTCGGAGTCGTCTTCACACAGTTCCAACTACGGCCAAAATCCTAAGACTTAAGCTTCCATTTATGGACTAAGTGTCCCAAAACACTCCGAAACCACAACCAACACCTCCCGACAAGACATATAAGCAGAAAATGATACAGGGGAAGCAGTAAACAAGGGATCGGGGCTATTACTCTCAAAATGACCGGCTGAATGGTTACAAATTCGGCCACCTAAGTGAAAATGAGAGAAAAGTGAGCAAATTCACGAAATAAAAAGGGACACTGCCCAGAAGACCCCTTCTTCGCGAACGCGGCATGCCCCTCGCGTTTGTGAAGCACAAAATCACTCAAGTCCAAAAACCTTTTTCGAGAATGCGACATCATGCCTGTGAACATGATGCTCTTCCAGGCCTGAAAAATTGCGAATGCGATGTCCATGTCGCGAACGCGATTCACCTCAACCCAAACCTTCGCAAACGCGAGGCCTTCATCGTGAACCCAAAGAGAAAACCATCACCCAACTCAAATCTTTCTTCGCGAATGCGGTCACCCTTACACGTTTGCAAAGGACAAAACCAGGACTAGTGACAGCGGCAACAAAACATGGAGAAATGATCCGAAACCACCCCGAAACTCACCCGAGGCCCCGTCTAATCATACTAACCAGTCCAAAAACATAACACAAACCTGCTCGAGGCCTCAAATCACACTAAGCGACATCAAAACTATGAATCGCCGATCAAAATCCTTCTTTAAACCTCCAAACTTTCAAACATCGATGAACATATTTGAATCATACCGAAACATTCTGGAATGACACCAAACTTTGCGTACAAGTCATAAATCACGACACAAACCTATTCCAAGGCTTGGAATCCCAAACAGACATGGATAACACCAAAGTCTACTACAAACCAAATATAGGAAATTCTAAAACCTTCGAAATGCTAACTTTCCACAATAAGCATTGAAATGCTCCAGAGCCACCCGATATGCAATCAAACATACGCCTAAGTCCAAAAGCATCATACAAACCTATTGGAACCTTCGAATCCCAATTCCAAGGTCTCTTACTCGAAAGTCAATCCTTAGTCAACTCTTCCAACTTAAGCTTCCTAATTGAGAATTTTCCATCTGCATCAACATCGAACTTCCAAAAATTCAATTCCGACCACACGTACATGTCATAATACATGAAATGAAGCTACTCAAGGCTTTAAACTGTTGAACAACATGAGAGGAATCAAAACAATCGGTCGGGTCATTACATATCTAGCAGACTGTTGACTCGCTCCAAGTCCAAGAACGTCCAAGGGATGCACGCTAAAGAGCTGCATGATCTTTAACAAGTGACTAGAAGATGTTTGGAGATGCATGATCTTAAACAAGTGACTAGAAGATGTTTGGAGAATCACTTTGAGGAGACATGTAAAGAATACCATGTCTGGAGTCTTGATAATGAAAAATCAAAACCCCAAGTCAAACCGTGTGACATGGTTTCACCAACGTTGGCTACGGTTCAAGAGGGGCTTGAAGAGCTGAAGAAAATTTGCTTCTGGAATTTGACCGTGTTCAACTATGTGTTACGGTTGGGGTTATGGTTGAGGTAACAGTTTGGCCTGACGAGTTTTGTTTTTGAAAATTAACTTTTAAAGTTTTCCTATTTTATCCATTGAGTATGCGTAATAGCCTACGGTTATTTCATTAGCCACTTAGAATATTTTGACATAAGGAAACTCTTGAGAGATGTTTGGAACCTGTTGGTTCGAATTTGACTTTGGATTACCTGTTTTCAAGAATTGAGTTCTCTAGGGTAATCTTCTTCTCCTTTCTTTAAGTCTAGGGTTTCTAATTTGTCTTTCTTGGGAGGCTATCGGATTGTCACGACCCGGTATCCCAACCTCGAGGCCGTGATAGCGCCTAACATCTCACTTCCTAGGCAAGCCAACGTTAGCTAAATACTTAATCAATTTAACAATTTAAATCAAAATATTAATAATAAGAAGCTGTAATAGTCTTAAATAGATTGATAAAATACCATATGGCATAGTCTAAACATATCCCACAAACCTGGAGTCACGAATACATGAGCATCTAGATTACTACAAATAAAGTCTGAACAAAATAGAAATGTTTGAAATAAGGTAAACATTAAAGACAAAATGGAAGGGGACTTCAGGGACTGCGAATGCCAACAACTCTACCTCAAGTCTTCTGCTTACAGTTGGTCTGGGCAAGATCTACTCACATGCCGCTAGGACCAACACCAGTATCTGCACAAGAAGTGCATAAGAGTAGCATGAGTACAACCTACCCCATGTACTTTGTAACCGCCGAGCCTAACCTCGATGAAGTAGTGACGAGGCTATGATAAGACACTCACAATAAACATGTACAAAGAATAATAACAGAATAAACATGTAGAAGTAAATCAATAAACTTATATAACGGACCTGTAGGTCAACTACTAGAGGGCCCCGGAATAACATAATCTCAAATCTCATAACACAATATCGAGTACAATATCTATTGCCACAACAACAACAATATCTCAATTATGTATTGGCGCGCATATCCCACCATATCATCATCTGTTCATATCATATTCCGTCCTTATCTATTCATATAATAAATTTCAATACCGTTGTGGCGTGTAACTCGATCCCACCATATCAATTCATTTAAATAACGTTCCGCGTGCAACCCAATCCCAATAATTTTAAATTATTAACATAAATAACTCAACACCAATATTTTCAAAATATCAATACAAGGAGAAATGAAACATACTGAATAATAAGGAACTACCAAACAAATGGAGAATAACCAATACTTCAAAATCCCAAACCTTGGCAAAACAATATTACCAAAATAGCTAGATGGATCACATGAACGGAATAACAAAATAAAGTATTTCAAGTCATATAAGAACGGTAAAAGCAAGTAGAACATGAGACGAAAATATACAATTAATTCAATTAGAAGCATGTAGCAAGTGAACAAATATTGGCCGAGAAATGTACAATCGTAACAAGTAATAGATAAACAACAAATAAAAATTAAGAACTTGTAGTAACTAAAGCATATAACAAGAGATAACATAGAGTAAAAGAAGACATGGAAGACATGGAACTTGTAGCACCTTGCATATATGTCGTTTACCTACACAATTCATATAGCAAATAGTCCAATAAGTCCTAATTCCCTCAATTCAAGGTTAGACACAATACTAACATCTTTCGGGAATCAAATCAACTCTCAACCATGGCCTTTCCATTAGTATTAGCCTCCAAACCAGTCAAATCTAGCTAAAATATTGTTCAAATAATTCAAAATAATCTTTAGAAACTGCCCACGAGTGAAAAAAATAAATCTTTAATAAAATTAGAAAAAGTCAACAAAAGTCAACCCTTGGCCCGCTTAGTCAAAACTCGAGTTTCAGACCAAAATCCGATTACTCATTTACCCTCGAGCCCGGTTATGTGATTTGTTTTGAAAATCGATCTCAATTTGAGGTCTAAATATCAATTTTGCAAATCCCTAAATTCTACCCAAATTCCTAATATCTACCATGAAATTCATAAATTTAAGGTTAGAAATAAATGCGTGACTATAGAAATAGATCAAAACTAGTTAAAAATCACTAACCAATGAAGTGGGGATGAAAACCCCCTTCAAAATCACCTCTAGGCCGATTTTCAAAAATGGTAAAAAAATGGACAAATCCCAGCTTTCAACACTTTAAATACCTGGGCTTCAGGTGTTCTACGCGTTCGCAAAGCACCTGACGCATTTGCGATGCACTGGCCAATTGACCTTCGCGTTTGCGAGGTCCTATTCGTGTTCGTGAAGCTTAATTTCCCAGCTACCTTCGCAATCGCAAATCCAGGTGTGCGATCGCGAAAATGAACCACCTGCCCTCCCCTAGGTCTCCTCAAAGCATCACGTTTACAAGATGCATGTCCCATTCGTGAAGGGTAACCCCCCTCCCCATTGCTTCGCGTTCATGGACGGATCATGTTCGCGAAGAACAACCTCCCAGCCCAAGTTTTATCCTTCGTGATCGCGAAGAACAATACACCAGACAACAGAAATAACAGGTTTTATAAGTTCAAAATGATCCGAAACCTATCAGAAACTCATCTGAGCCCCTCCATATAACATCTAGAACCATGAATCGGATATCAAAACGCATCAAATTCAAAAGAAAACTCAAGAACCTCTAAAATCACAACCAGGCGTCTGAATCCTATCAAACCAACTCCGAATTGCACCAAAATTTGCATACAGGTTTGAAAAAACGAAACGGACATATACCAAGTCCCAAAACCACAATTCGAATTCGATAACTATAAAGTCAACCTACGGTCAAACCTAGAGAATTTCCAAATATTCAAATTGCTAACTTTCGAAAAAATAAGTCAAATCAACCTAGGGACCTCCGATTCAATTCCGGGCATATGTCCAAGTTCAATACATCGATCGGGGGTTGTTTACCCAAATGTTGACCATAGTCAACTCAAGTTATTTTTAAAGTCAAAAATCATATTTTCTTTAAATTTGTACGCAAAAAATTTTCGGAAAAAGACACAGACTATGCACGCAAGTCAAGAATCACCAAATGAAGCTAATGGAGGTCTTGGAATACGAAAATAAGGGCTAGTACTCAAAATGACCTATTGGGTCATCACAGTCTCCACCTCTAAAAGAAACGTTCATCATCGAATGGACATAGAAAAGTACTTGAACTGGTGAAAATGTGTGGGTATCTACTCCACATACCGGACTCAGACTCCCACGTAGTTGCCTTGATTGGCGGACCTCTCCAATACACTTTCATAGAAGAAAAACTCTTAAACCTCAATTGTCGAACCTGTCGGGCTAGAATAGCCACCGGCTACTCCATATAGGCCAAATTCTCATCAAGCTGAACCGTGCTAAAATCCAAAGCATGTGAGTTGTTCTCATGGTAGTTCCGAAGCATGGAAACATGGAACACCAGATGTACTCCTTCTAGGATAAGAGGCAAAGAAAGCCTGTAAGCAACCTCCCCAACCCTCTTTAAGATCTCAAATGATTTAATAAACCTCGGGCTAAACTTGCCCTTCTTTCCAAAATGCATCATGCCCTTCATAGGCAACACTCGAAGAAGAACCTTCTCACCCATCCTATAAGCTACATTTCGAACCTTCCGGTCTGCATAACCCCTTCTGCCTGGACTGAGCTGTATGGAGTCGCTCCTAAATCACCTTAACCTTCTCCATAGCATCACGAACCAAATCAGCGCCCAAGAACCTAGCCTCTCCAAGATCGAACCAACCAATCCGCGAACGACATCGCCTCCCATATAAGGCCTCATACGATGCATATGAATACTCGACTGGTAACTCTTGTTGTAGGCGAACTCTGGAAGAGGTAGTAACTGGTCCTATGAACCTCCAAAATCCATAATACAGGTTTGTAACATGTCCTTCATGATCTAGATGGTGCACTCGGACTGACCGTCCGTTTGAGGATGACACATTGTGCTCAACTCGATTGGTGTGCCCAACTCAGTTACACGACTCTCCAAAAGTGAGATGTGAACTGCGTGCCTCGATCAGAAATGATGGAACTGGGCACGCTGTGGAGGTGGATAATCTATTGAATGTATGTTAGAGCCAATCTCTATTAAGAATAGGAAGTCTCCACTAGAATGAAGTGTGCTGACTTAGTCAACCGGACCATAATAACCCAAACTGCGTCATATTTCCTCAAGTTCGTGGCAAGCCTATCACAAAATCCATAGTGATGCGCTCCCACTTCCACTCTGGTATCTCCAATATCTGACTCAATCCACCAGATTTTTGATGTTTATACTTCACATGTTGACAAGTCAAACACCGAGATACATAAGCAACAATGTCCTTCTTCATTCTCCGCATCCAATAGTGTTGTTTCAAGCCACGAGACATCTTCGTGACACATGGGCGAATAGAATCGTGCGAATTGTGAGCCTTCTCAAGAATCAACTCTCTCAACCCATCAATGTTTAGAACACAAATCTGGCCCTAAAGCCGTATAACCATCATCCCTGATCACAACCCCCTTAGCACCATCCCGATGCACTGTATCCTTCAACACCAACAAGTGAGGATCAACAAACCGGCGAGCCTTGATATGCTCTCACAACGAAGACTGTGCCAGAACACAAGCAAGAACCTAGTTAGGCTCCGAAACATCTATTCTCACAAACTAATTTTCCAAAGGCTAAACATCCACGGATAGTGAGCTCTCTGTGCCCATGCTCTCCGCCTTTCTACTAAATTCATCGGCCACCACATTGGCCTTTCCCGGATGATATAATATGGTGATATCATAATCTTTCAACAACTTTAGCCATCTCTGTTGCTGCAAATTAAGATCATTCTACTTGAACAGATGCTGGAGACTCCGATGGTTGGTATAAACCTCATAATGAACATCGTATAGATAGATCCTCCAAATCTTCAGCACATGAACAATAACTGCCATTTCTAAATTATGAACAAGGGAATTCTTCTCATGAATACCGCCATAGCTCATTAAGCTATGCATCACAGTACACGGTATAAAATCCCCAACCTATAGGCAACACTAGGGCCGTAGTCAATGCAGTCTTGAGATTTTGAAAGGACAACTCACACTCGTCGGACCATATGAAAAGAGCACCCTTTTGGGTTAACTTGGTCAATGGGGCTGAGATAGATGAAAACCCTTCCATGAACTGGCGATAATAACCCGCCAATCCCAGGAATCTCCGAATCTCTATAGGTGAAGATGTTTAGGACAGTTCTGAACTACCTCAATCTTCTTAGGATCTACCTTAATGCCCTCGAAAGATACAATATGGTCCAAAAGGAAACCGATTTCAACCAGAACTCACACTTTGAAAACTTTGCATATAATTGACTATCCCTCAAAGTATCAAGTACGATCCGAAGATGCTGTTCATGCTCCTCTTGACTGCGGGAGTAGACCAATATCATCAATGAAGACGATCAGAGAAGAATCCAGATAGGGTTTGAACACCCGGTTCATCAAATCCATAAACGCTATTTGGGCATTAGTCAAGCCAAATGACATTACTAAAAACTCCTAGTTACCATACCGAGTCCGAAAAGCATTATTGTGGACATCTGATGCCGTAATCTTTAAATGATAGTAGCCAGATCTCAAATCAATCTTCGAAAATACTTTGTCACCCTGAAGTTGATCAAATAAGTCATCAATCCTCGGTGGCAGATACTTGTCCTTCAACTCAATTGGAGCCATATGGTATGGTGGAATAGAAATGGACTGAGTGCCCTGAGTCAAGTCAACATAGAAATCGATATCTCTGTCCGATGGCATCCCTGACAAATTTGTAGGAAACATCTCTGGAACTTGCGTAAAATTGAAGACGAATCCGTTAAAGGAACCTCCGCACTAGAATCACGGATATAGGCCAAATATGCCAGACACCCCTTCTCGACCATACGCTGAGCCTTCACATAAGAAATAACCCTGCTAGTAGAATGTCCAGGGGTCCATGTCCACTCTAATCGAGGCAAACCCAACATGGCTAATGTCATAGTCTTGGCGTGACAATCCAAAATAGCGTGATAGGGCGATAGCCAATCCATGCACAAGATAAATCAAAGTCCACCATATCAAGAAGTAGAAGATATAACCTAGTCTCAAAGCTCCCAAAGAAACCACACACGAGCAGTAAACACGATCTACTACAATAGAATCTCCCACAGGCGTGGACACTTAAACATGAGCACTCAAGAAATCACGAGGCATAACCAAATATGAAGCAATATCTGATGACACGTATAAATAAGTAGATCCCGGATCAAGTAAAACTAAGGTATCTCTATGGAAAATCGGAACAATGCGATGATGGCATCAGAAGACTCTGCCTCAGGTCTAGCTAGGAATGCATAAAAGTGGGGCTAGGCCCTACCACTCTAACCTCCGCCTCTCAGACGCCCTCTAACTGACTGGGCTCCACCTTTAATGGCCTGACCACCACCTCTAGCTGCCTGGCCCCCGCCTCTAGCTGGCCGAGCGGGCAGAGGAGAAACCGGTGCCGAAAACATGGCACGAGAACCCTGTTGAGGTACACTACTATGAAGTTTGGGACAATACCTCCTGATATGACCTGTACCTTCATACTCGAAACACTCTCTCGCTTGGTGTGGCTGTTGAAGCTGATACTGACCCTGACGGCTCGGATAACCACTGTGATAGCTCTGAATCGGTAGTGCACTGATGGGAGTTGAAGGTGCATTGTAGGCTAGGTGCTTAGGATGAGACCCAAAATAACCACAACTGCCCGAGGCACCGTATGCTACCTAAAGTGCTGATTGAACCAGCCTGTAAGGATGTCCTCTACCAAATGAACCTCTGGCTCTAGATGAGGCACCACTGAAACCACCAAAACGACGAGGCCCTTTCTCAGATATCGCCTCTCTACCCTGACCACAAATCATCTTGATCCGTCTAGTAATTTCTACGACCCGCTAGAAAGAAATATAATCCCTAGTCTCTTTGGCAATCTGTAGCCTGATACGAAAAGTAAGTCCATCAATGAATCTCCCCGCCCTCTCTCTATTAGTAGGAATCAATATAGCTGCATGGCAAGCTAAATCCATGAATCTAGTCTCATACTGGGTAACAGTCATATTGAAGGTGCTCAAACTGCCTGTGTTGCTCCTCTCTCAAGATGAAAGGAGTGAACTTCTCCAAAAATAACTACGAAAACTGTTCCAAAGTGAGTGGCGGTGAATCTACTGGTCTGCCTCGCTCATAATTCTGCCACCAGTCCTCGGTGGAACCGGTCCTCTGAAATAGTGCAAAGTCGACTCCATTAGACTCCACAATACCCATGTTGCACAAATACCTCGTGGCAACGAACCAAATAATTCGGTGGGTCCTCAGTAGGTGTACCACCAAGATGAATAGGAAAGAGCTTTGTAAACTATTCTAACCTCATAAATCCCTCATAAGACATCACGTGCCTCTCCTCGGTCTGTGTAGCAATAACGGGCTGAACTACCCCAACTGCTGGAACAACCAGAATCTGATACAGGAGAGCCATTTACTCCAGCGTGTGAGTGGCAGGAGTTTGAGATCCTCCCCCACCCTGAGAAACAACTGGTGCTATAGGAAATACTCCAGCCTAGGCCACACTCTCCATAAGGCCCACCAAGAGGACCAGGGCATCCTAAAGTGCGGGAGTAGCAATGAATCCCTTCGGGATGTGAGTGGGTTCGACTGGTGTGGTATGAACAAGGATCCCCTCCTCATGCCCGATCTGCGACTCTAGAATGGGTGCTACTGCACATGCTCTAGGCCGAGCTCTGCCTCAGCCCCTACCTCAGCCCCAACCCCTATTCCTGGTAGTGGATGCAACAGGGCGCTCTAGCTCCTGTCCGGTTGTGGATGTTGTGCATGTTCTCACCATATGCGAGAGGACAAGAATATAATGGTTCAAACTTCAGTAATAGAATAAAGTCACACAACATAGAAAAAAAGAAGTGAAATTTTCCTAAATCCCCATAGCCTCTAAAAGATAAGTACAAACGTCTCTATATCGATCCTCCAGACTTTACTAAGCTTGCTCATGACTCGTGAGACCTAGGCTACCTAGAGCTCTGATACCAACTTATCACGATCCGAAATCTGAAACTGGGTGCTGTGATGGAACCTAACTTATCACTTGTTAGGCAAGCCAACTTTAGATAAATACTTTATAAGATAATGTAATAGTCTGAAATAGATTGATAAAATACCATTTGGCGTAGTCTAAACATATCCCAGAAATCTGGATTCACGAATACATGAGCATCCAGAGTACAACAAATAAAGTCTGAACAAAAGCATCGCATTCGCGGGATACATGTCACATTCACAAAAAGTAAGCCCCCATTCGCTTCATGTTTGCGGTCGGATCCTCGCGTTCACGAAGAACAGCCTGCCCCAGCCCAAGTTTTCCCCTTCACAATCGCGAAGAAGCTTCGCGACCGCGAAGCAAAACAACTGTTCTACAAGTTCAACATGATCCAAAACTCACCCGAGCCCCTCAGACTCTAAACCAAACATGCACACAAGTGTAATAACATCATACAAACTCGCTCGCACGATCACAACACCAAAATAACATCTAGAACCATGAATCAGACATAAAAACACATGAAATTCAAAAGAAAACTCAAGAACATCTAAAATCACAACCAAGCGCCTGAATCCGATTAAACCAACTCCAAATTGCACAAAAATTTTCAAACAAGTTTCAAATAGAAAAACGGACCAATACCAAGTACTAAAACCACAATCCAAAGTTGATAACCATTAAGTCAACCTATGGTTAAACATAAGAAGTTTCCAAACATTCAAATTGCTAACTTTCGGCAAAATAAGTCAAATCAACCTAGGGATCCGAGTTCCATTCTGGGCATATGCTCAAGTCCAAAATCAAAATACGAACCTATCAAAATCATAAAAATACCGACCCGAGGTCGTTTACCCAAAATATTGATCGTAGTCAACTCAAGTTATTTTTAAAGCCAAAAATCATATTTTCTTCAAATTTTTACGTAAAAACTTTTCGAAAAAAGACACGGGAAGTTAATGGAGGTTTTGGAACATGAAAATAAGGCTAGTACTTAAAACGACCTATCAGATCGTCACATAGATAATTTTTTCGATTGTTGCTTGGGACGTTCACTTAGGATTCTAGATTTTCTTCTATACTTCATTATTCAAACTATTGTTGACTATCTTAATCAAATTTATCATTAGTTTTACTTTAATTATTGTCATTTTTATATTCTGTTATTTGTTTATCTCGGATCGTATCAATTATGGTTTTGAATTTTCTTTTAAATGAATTTTTCAAAGTCAATAAGTATATTTTCTAGCTTTTGTGCAAACTAAAGGACTAAAATCTGCAAAATTGTGAAATACCAACTCAAGCTATAGTTAATTGTATAGTAAAGCAAGTACCGAAACAAACCGAGAAAGAACCACACGAATGGATCTAAACCTCTAAATATGATTAATATTTATCATTTTCAAAAACTTATAACTTTTGGTTAAATTATATTTATGATACAAATATATTTACCAAATATGCTATTTAGGTTGCTTTTAAAAAGTTTATTCGCATAAATATAAATATGAGGTAAATGTGCAACGCGAATACCACGAGACTAGTATTATTATATTTGTATACTACCTACCAAAATCCACTTTTTAAGGGATTGCATTTTAGTCGGCGTTTGGACATAAGAACTGTAAAATTTCAAAAAAAAGTGAAAATGGTATTTGAAATTTAGAGTTATGTTTGGACATGAATATAATTTTGAGTTGTTTTTTAAGTTTTATGAGTGATTTGAGTGAAAATTTTGAAAAACAGGTTTTTGGACTTTTTCAAATTTATAAAAATTTTCAAAATTCATCTTCAAGTGAAAATTGGAAATTTTATGAATAAACGTTGATTTTGGAAAAAGTGAATTTTTTTTAGAAAAAAGGGAAAAATTTCTTATGTCCAACGGGCTCTTAATTGTAGCTACTTTCTAGTTTATTTCTTTAAAGCAAAATACATAGTTTACCCATCAACCTTGCAACGAAATCCCTGTTACATACCTCTATTTAACGGGAAGTTGTTTACACACCCAACCTTTCAAAAGTGTGTCTAAGACATACTACTTTTGACCAGATAGCACTTGCGTGTTTATACACAAGAAAAGCGCGTGACGCCCATAAAAAATCCTATATTTTGTCTCCCCTCCCCACTGTCTTCTTCCTCACAACCCTCCCCCTTATTTTCTTCCCCAAATAGGATTTTTGAAAGAACATATCAATTTTAGAACTAAAATTGAGTGGATTTTGTTGGTTTATTGTCCAAATATTGTGAAAACTATTTATTTGTGATATATTTAAAAACTTTAACAGTAGTATTGAAGGTTTGGTGAAAAAATATAGAATCCACCATAGTTGGGGTATCGAAAAAGGCTTGAAAAATCAATTGGGTCTTGTTGATTATTGGGTTATTAAAATCAATTTGTGGCTCGATTATTTTCAACTAGTTGTTTAGATAGCATGGTTGAATTTTGGTGTTGATGGAGACTTTCTCACAAGCTACCATGGAGGTAGCACAATGGTGCTTAAGATAGAAATGGAAAGATGAAGAAAATGGGGTTTAATTTTAATTTCTAATATATTTTTTTCCTTTTTAAAGTCAATGACACATGTCATGACCCTATTAGGGCGTGCCTTTCACGTTATCTGAAAAAAAGGTCAAGCACAAACGTGGTGTGTCTTAGACACATGTCACGATCCAAAATCCATAAGGTCGTGATGGCGCCAGACACCATTGTCAAGCAAGCCAATCATTAAATGGTTAAGTTAAATTTTCTGTTTTAGAATTTTTGAAATCATTACCTTTCACTTTATTACATAATAACTGAACAAAATCCGCTAAGTAAATACGACAATTTAATATTTCATTTTTATAAAATACATCCCAAACACATCCCAGAACCCGGTGTCACAAGTGCATGAGCAATTTCTAAGAATTTTATAATTTCTACAAAGCTTGTCCGAAATAAAAATTGGACAATAAATAAAAATGAAAGTGCAATACATAGAGGAAGAATCTGCCGACTGTCGGTCGTCTCCGGATGGTGCAGCTCGTCTAAGTCTCCAAGTCAGCCACATCACTGCGTCAAACAGGGCCACTAGCTATGAATGTACCTGTGCAATAAAAATGCACAGCAAGTGTAGCATGAGTACAAAAACAACGTGTACTCAGTCAGTATCCCGCCTAACCTCGAAGAGATAGTGACGAGAGGTCAAATTTGACACTTGCTAGAGGTCAATTTAATATAATCAAGGGTGACTCTAAGCATGGATATCATAGGCAAGTTAACAAGTAGCGACAAAAAATAGCAACTTCTTTCACATTTAATATTTTCAAATCCTCATCATTTCAGTTGACAATATAAAATTTCCAGGCCAGTAATCAGGTAAAGATCACAGCAAATACGCAGTAATATCATGCACAATAGCGAGGGTCTAACGGCCCGAACCAACATAAATGTAAACTGTGCACTACCGAAGGGTCGAACGGCTCGAACCATAGATGCATCTATTAACCCGCCGTGACATATGGCCCGCTCCCATGAGAGTAGTGGAATAAATCACCTCGCTTGCAGAATATAAATTGCGAAGCGGTCACACACAGTCATGCACATTCCAACAATCCACCCCGACTACATCGGGAAAATCAAGTACTCAAGTAAATGAAAATTTCTTTTTTAATGGTCATGAAAATAATATTTAAATCTTTTTAAGAAATTCATTTGCCAAGTTCGATAAGGTTAAAACATTTTAATTTCATCAGTAAGATTACAAGTACGGCAAATAGAACATGCTTTTGGGTCCTAGACTACCCGGACATAAACATAATAGTAGCTACGCACGGACTCTCGTCACTTCGTGAATACATAGCCCCCACAAATAGTAGTACATATTAAATTAGTTCACCTATGGGGATAATTCCCTCTCACAAAGTTAGAAAGGAGACTTACCTCGCTCCGAAATTCCATAACCGACTTCCAAGCCCTTCCGACGACTCCAGTTGATGCACAACGCCCCAAAACTATTCAAATAAAGGACAAGCCAATAATAATTCACTATAATACTTGTAACAATTCAAATTATATAATTTCCCAACTCCGCTCAAAAAGTTGACCAAAATGCCCTCGGGCCCACGTGCCCGGATTCCGAAATTTCTCGAAGATAAATTCTACCCATAGCTTTACTAACTCAATTATACAATTTACTCTAATTTTCATGCTCAAATTCATGGTAAAAGTCCAAAATTCCAAATTCTAGGTCTTCCCCAAAAATCCCAAATTTATACTAATTTTCCATGTCTAAATCCATGTAAGATCACATATTTAACTAAAAATTAGGAAGAAATCACTTACCTAGTGTTGCTTGGTGAAAATCCCTCCTTGAGCTCTCCAAAATCGTCCAAACCAAATGAAAGAAATGAAATAAAACTCGTGTTTAAAACAATCTGCACAGGCTTCATCGAGTTGTACCTTACGCTGTGCAGGTTGTACATCCTATTACAATTTTCCCTTGCTGTACACCTTATGTTAAAATGCCCATAACTCCTTGTAGAAATATCCAAATGACCAACGGTTTGACGATTTAGAAACTATACTCGAAGATATTTAATTTGATAGGTTGTACACAATATAACTCTTTATATATTACGAGATATGAGCTTCTAAAGTCGGCTCTATGCATCAGAAAATTCTATTGAAACCGCTCCACCAGCCATCTTCAATCGATCATAAGTTTCTGATAAAATGTCCAAATCATGAATGGTTTAACTCTCTGAAAACTAGAATGCAAGGTCTACAACTTTTATGTTTTGTAAATTTTCAGAGTCCTTGCATATTTCTAGATATAAGCTTCCAAATTTAGCTCCGCGATTGCACTAGTTGCTGTCAAAACAGCTTTTCTGCAGAAAATTTCACCAACTCTTTGGTCCGAAATTCATTCCGTTAACCTTCCGAAATCCACCCGAGGCCCTCGGGACCTTAACAAATTATACCAACAGGTCCCAAAACATGATACAAACTCGCTCGAGGCCTCAAATCACATCAAACAACGTCGAAATCATGAATCGCACTCCAATTCAAGCTTTATGAACTTTGAAATTTCAAACTTCTACATCCGACGTCGAAACCTATTAAATCACGTCCGATTGACCCCAAATTTTACACACAAGTCATATTCGACCTTACAGACCTGCTCCAACTTTCAGAATTGGAATCCGACCACGATATAAAAAAGTCAAACTCTCGGTCAAACTTCTTAAAAACCTTCAAATTTCTATCTTTAGCCAAATGACTTCAAAATGACCTACGGACCTCCGAATTCACTTATGATCGCGCTCCCAACTCCAAAATCACCATACAGAGCTATTCCCAGATTCAGAATCCCAAACGGACATCAATAACACCGAAATGCACTTCAACCCAGACTTATGAAATTCCTTCTAAAATGCTAACTTCCACAATATACGCTGAAACGCTCCCGGGTTATCCAAAACTCGATCTGGACATACGCTCCAGTCCGAAATCATCTTACGAACCTGCTGGAACCTTCAGATCCTGATTCCGAGGTTGTTTACTCCAAAGTCCAGTCTTAGTCGATTCTTCCGACTTAAGGCTTCTGAAATGAGAATTTTCTTTCCAATTTGACTCCGAACTTCTCGAAATTCAATTCCGACCACACCTACAAGTCATAATACCTGAAAAAAAGTTGGTCATGACTTCAAACCGCTGAACGACGCGCTAGAGCTCAAGACGACCGGTCGGGTCATTACATTCTCTCCCACTTAAACATACGTTCGTCCTCGAACGTGCCAAGAACTGCTCTGGAGTTATCTGAAATCGCTGTTTAACACCTCGTGCACCTGCCCGTGCTACCATAACCCAGTTGAGCACATTAACTTGATCAAATATGAAGATATCCTCTTTAATCCATACAATAAGCTCATAACCCAATTCCAACACCTGAAATTCTCTGCCAGGCCTGTTTCAATATATAAACACTGTATCAACTACCACACGAGGTACCAAAACACGACTGCGTACCTTTGCTGAGTTAGCACCATGCACCGCATAATTCACCATCTAACCACAATGACGTTCCGTTAACCTTAATAGCCAAAATTCCACGAATCTGATGCTCCCAATGCATCTGCTGATATACATATACATCCTGCTATAATGCTAACGATACCACCACAATGGAGGAGATGTGTAGAAATTGCTAACCAATTGCAGAGTTAACCAAACATTGATTCTCTCCTTTTTGACTAAAATCATCACCTCATTACTACGCTAATACTGGCCTTTGTTCTTTACCATACTTCACAAAATCTTATCGCACTGATCCCTGATCCAATAGCCTCGTCTCACCCAGTATGAGCTGCTCAGACAACCAATCACCCCATACATGACCAACAGTCTCACACGATGCCATAATGCGTCAATAGGCCACAATTTGAACATGATACATAAGGAAATGACTCAGGAAGGGACTACTCAACTCACACAACTAACATGGATTTCCTTAGAAAATAGGAAGCAAAACACAAGAAAAATAAATATAGGAACCTCACTCAACATCACCCTGTTGCGGCGTGCAACTCAATCCAAATAACATACCCGTGGCGGTGTGCCACCCGATCCCATCATAAAATTCACATAAGGAGATATACATGGAGCTGAATTGCTCAACATTACAAATTACTGAATACCGGTCATAAGCACGCTAAGTGCATAATACCATCTTGGGGAGACTGATAGAGCCATATGCTACAAAAATTAAGCACAACTGAGGTGCGATATATATATATATATATATATATATACATATACTCTGAAATATCAAGAGCCCTCCTGCTCACATAACATCATCACTATGCTGAATCTTAACACATAGAAATTTCTCAAGCCGTTTCACAACTCAGCCGGCACAATAATAACCTTACATGAAATGAACGAAGACGAAACAACATCCGATATTCCAGCACCCCTCCTTGAGGAGCGCTATACTGAAAGGAACACATCTGCCTCACATGAAGCCCATAATCCTGTTTAAACCCATTCACACACTTCAAGCTGATTCTGCTCGCACCGAACTAGGCTGATAGCCTTACCTGGGTCCATAATAATCCACTTCTTCTCATAACACGCAAGAACAACCATCATAGCCGGGAAAAACACCCCACAATCCACAACACAATGAACTGAACGCCTCCCAAGCATAAATTCTCACATAAGCACTATTACACTTCCTTATACTTAGTCTAAATCTTCAATCCATTACGTGACTACATGTTACACTTATACAATCTTCCCGTGGTCACGCTCCCACGACCCTCCACGAGGTAACAAGTCTGCATATCTATACCACCGACCACACTAGCACTGCAAAACACATCAAGAACCCATGACCAGGGTACAAGCCTCTTTCATCGAATATCAATCTCAGGTGACACTGAAGATAACACCAGCCTACTCTGAACTTTTAAATCCCTTTTCTTGCTCGCCCGAGCTCATGACATCCTTGCCAACACCGAACCGCAGTCTTAATCCTTACTTCCAATTACATACTGCTTACTGCACCTGCATGCCAATATGGGATAGCGCAGGAATTCCATCATAACTCTTGAACCACTAATAGGGTCAACACCCCTTCAAGAGAACCAAAACAACACACGAGTGAATTCTCATAATCACAAAACAGGAAAATCCTCAGGGAATAGTCTATACCCCCATTATCCTTCTGGGATCCGCCTACACCTGACAAGCCATAATACTTGAATGCTTCCAAATAAATCCATTACGACGGCCGACAAGCCTCGCACACACCGGCACAAACCACATGCATAACTTAATCACATTGAAGGAACTGATCACTGTCGCACATGTGCCATTCCAACCATGGCTAACCAATCTATCTTCTTTTAATCATCCTTAATCGCCTTAGAAACAATAGTAACCCCATTCAACTCATAACAAACTCAATCCTCACTCATCCCAAGTGGCCTTGACTCACGAGACCATGCTATCTCAATCCCACAAACCGTCTCATACCCTTCTGAAAATCTTTCTACACCCCGGAGTTTACTTCTCTCACTCCCCCAACACTATCCCGCACACTGAAAAATATCATAGAACACTCCAACCATTTTCCGTTTCTCAGAAATTATACTACAAAAGCTCGATTCTTAATCATACTGCTGCCTGAAACGCTTAAACACCGCATTCTTAACCTTCGAGTTTGCTAGGACCGCTATTGAGAGTCACCCACTCTGACTTGGCCCCGAATACAATCAACTACAAGGCTCTTCTAGCAAACGAACACCCTCTAAATGAAGCACGTGACTGAGTCACTACCCTAACAACTCGCCTATGCCTTAAGCATAAATTCTGAATCTTCCAAAGCCTAACCCTAGTCCAATAGGGCCAAATTTTAAACACATTTATCAAATCCCATGCATAATTACCATTTTAATCCTTTCCCCTTAGCTGCAATAACTTGACAATACACCGATAATCCGTAACCCCATGAGAAGATAATCATGCAACCCAATTGCAGGCGATGGGACTCTCCCACTTAGCCCGAAGCTACTCCTTGCACCACTATGGACCCCACCGAAATCCTTCTAAATTCTTCTGTTGGCATTCCCTAAATACTCAAGTTCCCTAACATCATTCACATATTTGGCCTCCCACCGAATAACCACTAGAATTCCTTGCAGAAACTTGCCAACTACATGACCGCTAACCTGCCCACAAGAGATAACCCACATGTGAAAATTACCAACTGACACCTTCCAACGACGCTGTACTGCACACTCTCTACAACATCAATACCCCATCCTAAGCCTGTTCTCATTCACCAACTTTACCAGTCCGTCCGCCCTTCATGGATATCTACTAAATGCGCTGCAATATCTTCTAATTCACCACTATGCTGCCGCTCTCCCACTTTGGTTAACCTCATTCCTTTAAGAACTACCTGACTTCCTTTTCTTACGCCTGACCTTTTAGAAATTTAGCCACCGCCCGACACTTCTCACATGTCTTCCTTCATCGTATGCTGCCCAATTCAATATCATTCTCTATAGCTCTTAAACCAGCATATCACCACGACTTCAAACTCTCCAAAGATCATCTTTCTCGAGCTGCCTTCATTATAAATAACTACACTTCTGAACCATCACACACCACGATCTCTGACAACCGCTTCTTCAATACTACTTCACAACACTCTGACCCAATGCAACCAAAGAACTATAACACCGACAAACCTAACACATTCTATTCGATCAAAACAGCGATACCACATCACAGATGAAAACTCCACCTCGCTTGATAACACCAAGTCTTATTACTTTATCTCCCAGACTTGAACATTCATAGTCCAATTGCCCTTCCTCCGCCGGAACTAAAATACTGAAATCTCGAAATTACGCTATGAGAAGACCTCCCTTCAAGTCATTCATTACCCCGACATATGGGCAAGCATTCTACCATCATATCAATACCGCGCGATAACCAATCGTAAGCATCATAACAATCTGAGCACAGCCTCAAAGTTATCAGAAACACAACAACCGAACTGAAACAACATAATATTCTTCTGCAGGGCAACAACAACAGCCCCAACCAACTACACATGGAAAACATCTCGCACCATATTCATAGCACCATTTTCAATTCCTCAAATCCACGTATCATAGCAAGCGTTTCGCGACATATAAGATTGAGTAGGAAGAACATAGACATAAGCCTCAAAGTAATCAAATCGCACGATGATGAATCAAGAAGGGAAGTACTCCTAACAGCCTGTAGCCTCTCGAAGATAAGTACAGACGTCTCCGTACCGATCCATAAGACTCTACTAGACTTGCTCATGACTCGTGAAACCTAAGGGAACCTAGTTCTCTGATACCAAGTTGTCACGACCCAAAATCCATAAGGTCGTGATGGAGCCGGACACCACTGTCAGGCAAGCCAATCATTAAATGGTTAAGTTAAATTTCCTGTTTTAGCACTTTTGAAATCATTACCTTTCACTTTATTGCATCATAACTGAATAAAATCCGCTAAGTAAATAAGACAGTTTAATATTCTATTTTTATAAAATACATCCCAGAACCCGGTGTCACAAGTGCATGAGCAATTTCTAAGAATTTTACAATTTCTACAAAGCTTGTTCGAAATACAAATTGGACAAGAAATAAAAATGAAAGTGCAATACATAGAGGAAGGCTCTGCCGACTGCGGGTCATCTCCGGGTGGTGCAGCTCGTCTAAGTCTCCAAGTCAGCCACATCACTGCGTGAAACAGGGCCACTAGTTATGAATGTATATGTGCAATAAAAATGCACAACAAGTGTAGCATGAGTACGAAAACAACGTGTACTCAGTAAGTATCCCGCCTAACCTCGAAGAGGTAGTGACGAGAGGTCGAATTTGACACTTGCTAGAGGTCAATTTAATATAATCAAGGGTGACTCTAAGCATGGATATCATAGGCAAGTTAACAAGTAGCGACAATAAATAGCAACTTCTTTCACGTTTAATATTTTAAAATCCTTATCATTTCAGTTGACAATATAAAATTTCCAGGCCAGTAATCAGGTAAAAACCACAGCAAATACGCAGTAATATCATGCGCAAGCAATGCCGAGGGTCGAACGGCCCGAACCAACATAAATGTAAACTGTGCACTGCCGAAGGGTTGAACGACTCGAACCATAGATGCATCTATTAACCCGCCGTGGCGTACGACCCGCTCCCATGAGAGTAGTGGAAGAAATCACCCTGCTCGCGGAATATTAATTGCGAAGCGGTCACACACATTCATGGACATTCCAACAATCCACCCCGACTACATCGGGAAAATCAAGTACTCAAGTAAATGACAATTTCTCTTTTAATGGTCATGAAAATAGTATTTAAATCTTTTCCAGAAATTCATTTTCCAAGTNATTTTAATGGTCATGAAAATAGTATTTAAATATTTTCCATAAATTCATTTTCCAAGTTCGATAAGGTTAAAACGTTTTAATTTCATCAGTAAGATTACAAGTACGGAAAATAGAACATACTTTTGGGTCCTAGACTACCCCGACATAAACATAATAGTAGCTACGCACGGACTCTCGTCATTTCGTGCGTACGTAGCCCCCACAAATAGTAGAACATATTAAATTATTTCCCCTATGGAGACAATTCCCTCTCACAAAGTTAGAAATGAGACTTACCTTGCTCCGAAATTTCATAACCGACTTCCAAGCCCTTCCGACGACTCTAATTGATGCACAACGCCCTAAAACTATTCAAATAACGGGAAAACCAATAAAAATTCACCCTAATACTTGTAACAATTCAAACTATATAAGTTCCCAACTCCGCTCGAAAAGTTGACCAAAATTCCCTCAGGTCCACGTGCCCGGATTCTGAAATTTCTCGAAGATAAATTCTACGACCTCTCGTTACTAACTCAATTATACAATTTACTCTAATTTTCATGCTCAAATTCATGGTAAAGTCCAAAATTTCAAATTCTAGGTCTTTCCCAAAAATCCCAAATTTATACTAATTTTCCATGTAAGATCACATATTTAATTCAAAAATAGGAAGAAATCACTTACCTAGTGTTGCTTGGTGAAAATCCCTCCTTGAGCTCTCCAAAATCGTCCAAACCAAATGGAAGAAATGAAAGAAATGGGCCAAAACTCGTGTCTAAAACAATCTGCTCAGGCTTCATCGAGTTGTACCTTGCGCTGTGCAGGTTGTACATCCTATTACAATTTTTCCTTACTGTACACCTTCTGTTAAAACGCCTATAACTCCTTGTAGAAATATCCAAATGACAAACGATTTGAATATTTAAAAACTAGACTCGAAGATATTTAATTTGATAGTTTTACACCATATAAATCTTTATATATTCCGAGATATGAGCTTCTAAAGTCGGCTCCATGCATCAGAAAATTCTGTTGAAACTGCTCCACCAGCCATCTTCAATCGATCATAAGTTTCTGATAAAACGTCCAAATCATGAATGGTTTAACTCTATGGAAACTAGAATGCAAGGGATATAACTTTTATGTTTTGCAAACTTTCAGAATCCTTATATATTTCGAGATATAAGCTTCCAAATTCAGGTCCACGATTGCACTAATTGCTGTCAAAACAGCTTTTCTGCAGAAATTTCAGCAATTCTTTGGTCCGAAATTCATTTTGTTAACCTTCCGAAATCCACCTGAGGCCCTCGGGACCTTAACAAATTACACCAACATGTCCCAAAACATGATACGAACTCGCTTGAGGCCTTAAATCACATCAAACAACGTCGAAATCATGAATCGCACTCCAATTCAAGCTTTATGAACTTTGAAATTTTAAACTTCTACATCCGATACCGAAACCTATCAAATCACGTCCGATTGACCCCAAATTTTGCGCACAAGTCATATTCAAACTTACGGAACTCCTCCAACTTTCGGAATTGGAATCTGACCCCGATATAAAAAAAGTCAAACTCTCGATCAAACTTCTCAAAAACTTTCAAATTTCTATCTTTAGCCATATGACTTCAAAATGACCTACGGACCTCCGAATTCAATTATGATCGCGCTCCCAACTCCAGAATCACCATACAGAGCTATTCCCAGATTCAGAATCCCAAACGGATATCAATAACACCGAAATGCACTTCAACCCAGACTTATGAAATTCCTTCTAAAATGCTAACTTCCACAATATACCCCGAAACGCTCCCGAGTTATCCAAAACCCGATCCGGACATACGCCCCAGTCCAAAATCATCATACGGACCTGCTGGAACCTTCAGATCCTGATTCCGAGGTTGTTTACTCCAAATTCCAGTCTTAGTCGATTCTTCCAACTTAAGGCTTCTGAAATAAGAATTTTCTTTCCAATTTGACTCCGAACTTCCCGAAATTCAATTACGACCACACCTACAAGTCATAATATCTGAAACAAATTTGCTCATGACTTCAAACCGCTGAACGACGCGCTAGAGCTCAAGATGACCGGTTGGGTCGTTACAACACACTTTTAAAAAGTTGAGTGTGTAAAAGGTTTCCCGTGAATGAGAGGTGTATAACAGGGATTTCGTTGCAAGGTTGATGGTAAACTATGTATTTTGCCTTTCTTTAATTGTACCTACATTTCCGAATCTTTCCAAAACCATTCCCACCAATCTCTCACATCTCATCCTAAAACCCATATCATCATTGAGAACTACTCACACCTTTCTCTCTCATCTGTCCCCAAGTTGAGTCCGAAACCTAAATGTGGTAATTTTGGAATCAAATGATCGAAATGAATGAAAAAAACTTAGTGACCAAAATACATATAGCGCCCTTTTAAAGGGCGCTATACCTTAAGGTCTGTTTTGAACGTTAAGGTATAGCGCCCTTTAAAACATTGCTATATTTGAAGTTGATTAGACGGCCATGTATAGCGCCGTTTATTAAGGCGATATATGTATAGCGCCTTAATAAACGACGCTATACCTCTTAATAAGCCCGTCCCCTTCCCTTCCCCCACCAAACAGATCTCCCCCCCCCCCCCCCCNAACCAGCCCCCCCTTAACGACCAAATATAGCTCGAGTGGACCCCACCCATCCCAAAAAAAGTAAAGATTCTCGGTCCCACATCCTAGCTAAGGCTTTCTCTTGTTGTGGGTTGCTCGTTTCGGCTTCAAATCTTCAACTTTCCAAAAACCTGAAATTGAGGTATTCCGATTTAGTTTTTATTGAAACTCAAATAAAAAATGCATCTTACTTGTTTTAAATGTGTTCTAATTTTTTGTGTTATTTAACTATTATGTTATTTTTATCCGGACTAAGATATTAGTATGCTAAAAAATATGTAAATATAGAGAAATCATTATTAGTTGTTAAAAAAAATGTTAATAAGTTATTTTTTACTGTGTATATGTATTTTTGTGAATGTTTTGTGATTAAATTTTTTTGTTATTTTTATCTGGTTTAGATTATTTATTTTCTTAAAGACTAGTAAAATAGATAAATTGTCACTTTAGTTCCCTCTAGTGGTATATTGTGTCCTAATGTAGTGCTTGTATTTGTAATATAGTGCCCTTTTAGCGTAGTAAAATATAGTGCCTTTTAGCGTAGTATCCCTGTAGTTATTGAAATTAATCATTTAAGTATCTCTTATACCCAAAAATACGTCAAAATAGCTAATAGTTCAAACACAAACTCTGTCCAATTCTAGTCAACGATCGTAAGAAAATAACATGAGAAAAAAACAATATTTTCCGGATAGCTTGGTGCTACAGGGCCTCAAATATCAAGCCCGGAACCCATATGTGAATATTTAATGATTAAATCTTGTATAATTATAAAAATTAATTATTTTATTTTATTATAGTAAAAAATAAATGAGTAACAAACATATAAAATAAAACATGTAAAATAATAAACCTAACATATAAATTAATAAAACTAACACATATAGGAATTCAGGATATTTTGGTGCTACTGGGCCTCAAATATCGAGCTTGGAACCCATATGTGAATACTTAATAATTAAATCTTGTATAATTATAAAAATTAATTATTTATTTTTATTATAGTAAAAAATAAGTGAGTAACAAATAACCAAGTAAAATAATAAAATTAACATGTAAAATAATAAAACTAACATATAAGTTAATAAAACTAAGACATACAAGAATTCGGGATATCTTGGTGCTACTGAGCTTCAAATATCGAGCCTGGAACCCACGAATACTTAAAAATTAAATCTTGTATAATTATAAAAATTAATTATTTAATTTTATTATAGTAAAAAATAAGTGAGTAACAAACAAACATATACAATAATAAAACTAACACATACAAGAATTCAGTATATCTTGGTGCTACTGGCCTCAAATATCGAGCCTGGAACCCATATGTGAATACTTAATAATTAAATCTTGTATAATTATAAAAATTAATTATTTAATTTAAAAACAAACATATAAAATAACAAACCTAACATGTAATTAATCTTGTTTAATTTGAATTAGACAACATGGAGGTTCCGCCTATACATCCCGGACCTGCCAGCGAAGAGCTACTATCATTACAGGGCGATCATAGGTCCTCCCACATATGGGAGGGAAAGTTACTGGCCCAGACTCTCCGCGTCAGGAGAGTGGACGACAAATAGGACTTTCTCAAGGGCCGCGTTCTCCTTCCCCGTGTAGTCAGATGCCTGCAAGATACAGGCTTCTATAGGATTTTGGAGATCGGCCGACTGTAGCCCGATTGGTCTTTGATCACGACCCTGATAGAGCGGTGGCGACCAGAGAAGCACACATTCCACTTGCCCATTAGCGAGGCCACCATCACCCTGTAGGATGTGGAGGTCATGTATGGGCTGCTCGTTGAGGGACACCCTGTTGCTCTGCCACAGGCCATGAGAGAGCTGACAGGTGGGCATAACCTGGACATGCTGCAGCGGCTCACCGGTTTCCGTCCACAGGAGGAGACTGCACTGGCTGGGGCCCGTCGTCTTCAGTTGATAGCCACCCGAGACCATTTGGAGGTATTGCACCCTGACATCACAGACGATATACCAGAGCTGCATATTCACCGGTACACGAGGTTGCTGCTACTCCTTATGTTTGGAGGGGTCTTGTTCCCGAACACTTTGGGGAACCTAGTCAGCTTGAGATTTCTTCATCATCTTGAGCGGCTAGATGATTTACCCCAGTACAGCGGGGGTGCTGCTGTTCTCGCATACTTGTACAGGAAGATGTGCTGGGCGAGCATGGGCACCCAACGTGACGTTACTGGATTTTTGCCGCTGCTACAGGTTAAAACATATTCGAATACTGTATTCATTATAACATACCCAGTAAAAATATATCTTAAATTTTACGTCTTGGGCCTAGGAGCGGTTCTTGCAGTTGCAGCGATCTCTACCACCATTAGCTCCGGATGTACCATCTCCATTTCTCCCTCTAGTTAGGAGGTGGGTTATCCGACGGGGATATGGACGAGAGTACGATGCTAGACATAATCTTCCCTTGTGAAGGGATTTGTTGGATTTGCTGGAGGGCGCATAGGTAAATGTATGCCTAAGTTTACTTGGCCTGGCTTCATATGTGTTGCGTATACTCATGTTTCTGTTGTTACTTAATAGTTCATTTGGAGGCCATAAGCGACGCGCTGATAGCTGGCTTGCACAATTATTGCTCGACTGGTTGACTTATTTGGAGCTCTTCCGTCCCCTTGATGTGCCTTGATATTATGGAGCATCATGCCACCGAGCGGGTACTTTTCTAGTTTGGCCGCCTACAGCTTGTACCGCCACTGCCCGCCTGGCATACCACACATTTCCAGTGGGATGATCGTTCCAGGGTGGACCGGGCATATATGGCATGGCTAGAGGCGCAGATCGATACTTGGGACCGACTTGACCTTATTCCTCCCCCTTCACCGCGCCAGACCGATACTGAGGATGATTATATGGGTTGGTATCGCAGTGTTACCCGACTTTTTATCGAGAATCCCATTTATCGCGCTGGCGGTCGGTACGTTCCATACGCCGGGAGGCATGATGCACTGGTATGTTATTTGGTTACTTACTTATAACTGTAACCTAGCATTCCGTAATTTATATTTTACATGTTGTGCAGGCTATTGGCCTACATTTGTTCCACTAGTTGGGACTGTAGATGCAACAACATGCCGACGAGGGAGCGGCCACTTTGCACGAGTATGGCCGATAGGTTACAGAGCTGGATGCCCGGACACTGCGGCAAGCCTCAGAGGATGAGAGCTTAGGACACGACCCTTCTTATGTGGTGCAAGAACAGTACCATCGTGGGGCACCAGCGGCGCCAAAGCGTGGTCGACGTGGCAGGGGTTCCCCACGAGGCAGGGGTGCCCCACGAGGTAGCGCTGCCCCACGAGGTCGTGGGGGCCGGTGAGGATGTGGTCCCCAGCAAGGGGGTGTTGAGGCACCTATTGAGGATGTTGGAGCTGATCAGCCGGGTGACCTCCATGAGGCAGACTACCATCACAGCATCATGCCGTCATACAACCTTCAGCTTCAGCTCACTCAGGGACTTCGCAGGTGACCCCGTCAGATCCATTGTTTATCACGGTCACGAGCATTACATGAGTGGATTGGGATCATTACTTTCCAGGCCCATGGACCGTTGCTGATGATCGGCCGACCCGAGATGTTAATAGTGGGCGCCGGCTGAGTTATGGCTCATCATCGAGGGATGCTGAGGATCTTTCACAGGCGCATGTATGTTTGTATTATTATTAAATTTAAATTTTTAGTTTTTATCTCATTGATTAGCCATAAATATATTTATGCTTTTCTTATTAAGGCTTCATCCTCACCCGTTCCAGAGGCCACTTTGTGCGATGCTGACCTGGATGCAACGGATGATTATATTCAGGAGCCCGATGAGACCATGGTAAGACAATTTAAATTTTTGTGACTTAACACGTACATTACTAATATATATTTTCATATACTGAAATAACTTATTATTTTGTAGGTTACTGCTGGACCGACGACCCCTTCTATCGAGCCTGCCAGCCCTACTGACGATCATGCTGCAGCGCATCCTGCAATAAAGAGGCGACGCAATGAGGATGATCTTGATAGCGTAGCCGGGCGGGATGGGGTGCACCTCAAGCCAACGAATGCATTGAAGCACACATGTTGTGGGACACATTGATTTTTTTTTGTATTTTGTGTAAATAATAGCAACACTTTTTATTGTTTACATTATGTGTACATTATGTTTTTATTTATCCGATTCTTCTTTACTTTAACATTAAAACACAAACATAGCAACTTAACATAATTTAGATTCAGTACAACTAATAAAAACACATGACACAGAAAACATAAAGATAAAATACTACACTCAACACATACATATGTTCGTTTAGTCACTACTGCCTATTATTCTCTTCTCCAACCACTTAAATTTCTCTTCCAGCCTATTTTTTTTCTTCTTCCGCCTCTTTTAGTTTCTCCTGTAATGCTGCAATTTCTCGTTTCATTTCAGACTCATGGCGTTGGTATTCACAGTTCATATTCCAAATATACTGCAAAGATTCTTTGTAGCATTCCTGGTTAATGGGTTCATCATACCATTCCTCAAAATTGCAATAATTTCCGTCATTTCGTCCAAAACTGTTTAGACACATCCAGTATCTGCGCCCAACATGACCATCGGACCAACATGAATTCATCATACAGAGTTTTCCACAATAGCACCTTGGTTGGTCTTTGCGTCCAGACATTTGTTAATGTAAGAAAAATGAAAAATTTATGGAAATTTTTGTAATGTTTTGGTTAAGCACAGATAATAACTAAAATGCGCTAGTTATTTATAGGCAAGACAACACACATAAATTAGTAATTAACCGCGCTATGCTTCGTGTGTTAAAGATTCTTTCTGGTACAATACAGCTTTTTCAGAAGATATCTTTTGCAGGCGGGCAGCTTTTTAGGTCGACAATACAACACACATAACGTAGTATTTAACCGCGCTATGCTTCGCGTGTTAATGATTCTTTCGGGTACAATACAACTTTTCAGAAGATAATTTTTGCAAGCGGGCATCTTTTCAGTTCGAAAAGACAACACACATAACGTAGTATTTAACCACTCTATCCTATTACATACGGGACTAGGACTAATTATATATATATATATATATATATATATATATATATATATATATATATATATATATATATATATATATATATATATATATATATATATATATATATANACTATTTTTGATAACATGAACGGGAGGGAGAAATTCATTAATTTACTCCACTGAAGTATTTTAGATTGTTTATCTATATGAAAATGTAAAATATCAATAAGTTTTAACAGCAATGGAAACATAATTTTATTTAATACACTCTGCAACATAAAAAAGTACATACACTTATTACAACCATATTACGGAAACAAAACACTACGTGTATCTGTGATAGTTGGGCACATTAGATGAACTTCCGCCAGGAGCTGGATTACCACCGCCACCCAAACAAACTGAAGGACATTTCGACGGTCGTGTGCTATTTGCGAGCATATGCCACATTTGTGTGCATAAACGGTATCACCAACATCCATTTGGTTCCGTATAGGCGTTCTTTTTTGCACCTGTCGCTGACGCAAAAACTCCTTGTTACATACCATTTTAAATGGTTCTGGTGGCCAATAATGCTTAGCACCAACTGGCTACAACTGCCTATTATAGGTGTTTAAGTATGAAACAACACTATATTATTTATCAACGTAGTTGGTTGGCCCTAAACCTGTATGTTGAAAGCACTTGATGGCATGTGAGCGCGGCATGTGGTAGATAGACCATTTCCCACAAGAGCATAACCTTCTAGATTCATATATGGTGTGTACATTCTTCCCCGATTTTGATAGATAGCGGTGCGAACTTCAAAAATATTTTGGTCGTAGCAATATTGTAAAAATGAATTCCAATATGCTCGCCACCTGTATTTCTCAAATCTTTTCATTGGTAGTTGCATAAATTTAACACCCTTTTCCATCAATGACGTTGAAACTGTAGCCCTTTCAAAAAACCTCTCCGCCATCTACTTGAATGACATCTGCACGATGGCAGTGACATGCAATCCTCGTGAAGACTTCAATAACCCGTTGAAAGACTCTGACACATCTGTAGTCAGAATTACCCTTATTCTTCCATCATCCACATGCAAAATCCACTTTTTAGGATTATATCGCATCAACCAACGATAGGCTGCCTCGTCTTCCTGCCTGATAGATTCCATGTGCCTCTGGAATTTATGCTCTTGATGATCTATTGCAGCCATCCACATTAAATCATGCAAATCCTTGTTGGGATGTGCCTTCTGGAAATTAACCTTCATGTGCCTCACATAGTAACGGTGGTAGGCATACGGTTCTTGCCATGCAGGCAAATTCTCTACAGAACTTATAATACCACCATGCCGATAAGATATTAGACAAATACCTGAACGCTATTTTACAAAGTGCTCTTTCAAGTGGTTCAAAAATAGTGTCCACGTCTCTTGGATTCATTGGCACAAATAGCAAAAGCTAAAGGAAATATACTTCCATTAGCATCTAATGCAACGACGATCAACAACTTAATATCATACTTTTCATAGACATGAGTATCGTCTATGGATATTACTGACCGACAATGCAGAAAACCATTAATTGCTGGTTTAAATGCCCAGAACACGTATTTGAATATACAATTCTGGTATTCCCAGACCCCGTTCAAGTTTCCATTCAACAACGGTCCCGGGGTTAAAGTGTTGCAATGCGGCCATGTACTTGGGTAGAGATGCAAACGAATTATCCCAGTTACCATAAACAATTTCAAACGCACGTTTGCGCCTGAGAAATGCCTTTATTTTGGTAATGGTACAACCATATTCCTGGTGGACATATGTAATACACTCCTTGATCTTGTACCTCATGGACGCTTTAATATGTGGAATCAAGACAAGAGAAATCAAGTCAACATCCAAGTTGAAGTGATTCCCACTGAATGTGTCCATTTCACAAGTGTGGGTGCTAATGTATTTACCCACTTTCCACATATTTGTTTTCTTCTTGCTCGCACGCAACATCCAATGACAACCCATAAACCATCTACGACAAACAACCTTGTACACCTCCGGAGTTGACTCCCATACCGTCATCTCACGACACTCTCTTACGCTTTACATTTTCACCGCCCTGCTTATGCGCGTTTTATCAGGAAAAAGCATGCCCTTTTACAACACCATTGGTCTAGACTCATCCCACATTTCTGTCCGAATTTTGTCAATATACCTTGTGAGGGCATCCACATCCGGCATACTTGGAAAATGATCAAGGTAGGGAATCTCCCTTGAATGAAATGACACTTGGGACTCGTACACTCTTGGTCTAACGGGGGTGGAGCATGATCCCTCGTCAAATTAGGTCCAACATTATATTCCTCCCCATCACCACCCTCATTAGATAAGGGTGTGTCATCTCCAAACTCATCGGCATTGTTGTCATAATCAGTGTTCTCTTCCTGACTCTGTGCATCTGTCAGATCCCGATTAAATATGTCGTCTTCGGGAAATTGAGTAAGGGAAAGACCTTCAAGTTGCTCGTTTTCACTGCACAACCAACAAAATAATGAGTTACTCAAATTGATAAATACTTTACATATAGCTATATAACTTCACTTACAAATCGTAATGTGTTGACATCCATCTTGTTGGTGATGACTCCCGGATGAACTCCATGATCCAATACACCAAAACTATGCATATTCCAACTGGGCGTTGGTTCATAACTTGTAAAATTCATATCTGGCCGGTAGACCATGTGGAATATATGAGTGTTAATACAAATTCAATACAACAAAAATAAACATCGTAACACAAAGAAAAATTGAAATTTACCACTCGTCTTGGGGATTATGTAACGTAAGAGAGAAATTATTCCCTCGCTCCTCATTTGCCCATGGAGATAAATTTAGATCAGGACAAACTCTTTCAGCTGGAACCTGTTCGGCTAAAACTGCTCCAAAATAACCACCTGATGACTGAGGGATATCCCTGCTTTGCGCAACCTCATTATTGCTAACTTCTTCAACCTTGACGTACATTTCCAACATTTTTATCAAACAAAATTCCTGGTATTCATCCGGAGTTCTCAAAAAATCACTAAGAGTTTCATCATCCTCGATGTTAAACACAGTGTAACAAGCAACCCCTTACGGAGTGACAGAATACATATATCTTCGGGTTACTTTAAGATTCACCGAATATTTGCTCACACTCATTTTTTACACAACAACGATACCAATCTATCATGCTCCATTGTAAGTGGCAACTTAACATGACACTGTGGAGATAAACTATAGCTTACTGAGTTATTCGCCATCACAACCTCACCTCCCCCCTCCAATATAATGAAATCCTAATTCTTCGCTCTTCAAACATTATGACAAAATGCTTGAGAATTTAACAGGAAGAAAAAATTACCAACACTTGAGAATATTTCTGAATGGATTTTTACAAAATCCTTAACGCTTTTAAATGAAGCAATGCCCAATCTGGGGGGTCGAATTTTTTGAGGTATAGCGCATTAAAAAAGGGCGCTATATCCATTTGAATTATTGTTGTTGTCACGACCCAAAATCTACTAAGGTCGTGATGGCGCCGGACATCCACCGTCAGGCAAACCAATCATTAATTAGTTGAAATAAATTGTTTTAACATTTATGAAAATCATTACCTTTCACTTTATTACATAATAACTAAAATAAAAATCTGTTGGTTTAAATATTCCATTTCAGCAAAATATATCCCAACACATCCCAGAACCCGGTGTCACAAGTACACGAGCAAATTCTAAGAATTTCACAAATACTACAAGCTTGTCCGAAATACAAATTGGACAAGGAATTTAAACTGGAAATAAATGAAATATGAGGTAGACTCTGTCAGTTGCGGATCGCCTCCGGATGATGCAGCTCGCCTAAGTCTCCAACCAGCCACGTCACTATGAAAGTACCTGTGCAATAAAAATGCACAACAAGTGTAGCATGAGTACGAAAACAACGTGTACTCAGTAAGTCGCCCGCCTAACCTCAGAGAGGTAGTGACAAGAGGTCGAATTAGACACTCACTAAGGTCCAACAAATTGATTTAACAGAATATGATGAGCACGGTAGGCATGTAAGTAGTAAAGCAGCAAATATATAAGGCACTGAAATCCAAGTAATTACTGGAAGTAAATAAACAGTTACTACTTCCTCGTTTTCCCCCAAACATCTTAAATAAACAATTTCTTCTTTTTCCTCCAAATATATTAAATAAACGATTACCTCTTTATTTTTCCCCAAATACCTTATCACTTCAAAATCCATGAAAAATATTTAACAATTTAGCATTCGCATACGAGATAAGGACAACCGGCTTGAGCAATAAAAGTAATCATGTTTGTGCACTGTCGAGGGTCGAACGGCCCGAACTATAAGTGCACCTTTGCCATAAAATAATCATATCTATGCACTGCCGAGGGTCTTCAATCCGCCGTGTCTTACGACCCGCTCCCATGAGAGTGGGGGAAATAACACTCCGCTTGCGGAATGTAAATTGCGAAGCGGTCACATGCTGTCATGCACAATCAACAGTCCACCCCGACTACTTCGGGAAAACAAATACTCAAGTAAATGGCAGATTTCTCTTTTAAAAACCACAAAATAGTATTTAAATCCTTTCTCGGAATTCATTTGCCAAGTTTTTATAATATTTAATGATATAACCTTATCCGGAATACAATTGCCCACGAAGGAAATCAATTCTCTTTCTAGATGATTAATAAAATGAAACCTAGTCTTCCTTAGATATTCAATTGCTATTTCAATTAAATTAGCAGTATGATATTACAGGCAAGATCACAGGTATAATAGGTAAAACATGCTAGTGGATCCTAGGCTACCCGGACATGGCATAATTGTAGCTATGCACGGACTCCCGTCACCTCGTGCGTACGTAGACCCCGCAAATAGTATCCCATACTTAATTAGTTCACCTAGGGGGACAATTCCCCCTCACAAAGTTAGAAAGGAAACTTACCTCGCTCCGAAGTTCCATAACCGGCTTCCAAGCCCTCCCGACGACTCCAATGGATGCACAACGTCCCAAAACTATCCAAACAACGATACACCAATGGAAATATATTCTAATATTTGCAACAATTCTAATTATATAATTTTCCAACCCCGCTCAGCGAATTGACCAAAATGCCCTCGGGCCCACGTGCTCGGAATCCGAAATTTCTCGAAGATATATTCTACCCATAGCCTTATTAACTCAAATATACAATTTACTCTAAATTCCGTGCTCAAATTCATGGTAGAAATCCAAAATAATATTTCTAGGTCTTTCCTCAAAAATCCCAATTCTCCTACTAATTTCCATGTCTAATCCATGCATATAATCTTGTATTTAACTTAAAAACGGGAGGAATTTACTTACCTCGCACTGCATGATGAAAATCCCCCTTTGAATGGGATTTGGTATGAGATCGATGATCTCGATGAGATTGATATTTCAATCTTTCTTCTTAGAACGTATTGATTTGACCCCATAAGCGGGACCAAGCATGTTGCCGTCAGAAGCAGAACCCCGTATTTCTTCTAGAGAATCTCCTAATTGTTCCAGAGCAACTGCCTCCCAAAATCGCCCATGCCAAGATGAAGTAGTGAGGAAATGGCCAAAAATCACGGTTTTAAAACATTCTGCCTAGGCCATTTCTTCGCACCTGCGATACGATCTTCGCACCTGCGCTTCCGCATGTGCGCCCAAGAGCCCGCACCTGCGGCTTCCTTCTCCTCCAGCCGGATCCGCACCTGCGACCCAAAGCCCGCATCTGCGCCTTCGCAGGTGCGAAAATTTCATCGCACCTGCGATCCCAGCCAAGCTATCCCACTCTCGCACCTGCAGCGCCAAGGCCGCACCTGCGGCCAAATCCTCGCAGGTGCGGTCACACCAGACACCAGCAGCTCCAGCTCCTCTTCCAACTTCAAATTTGATCCGTTAACCACCCGAAATCCACTCGAGGCCCCCGGGACCCCGTCTAATCACACGACTCAGTCCCATAACATCCCACGTACTTGCTCAAGGCTTCAAATCACATCAAACAATGCCGAAATCGCGAATCACACTGAAACTCAAACTTTAAGAACTTGAAATTCCAGACTTCTACATTCGATGCCGAAACCCATCAAATCACGTCCGATTGACCTTAAATTTTGCACACAAGTCACATTCAACATTACGGACCTGTTCCAACTTCCGGAATTGCATTTTGACCTTGATATCAAAATTTCCACTTTCGGTCGGATTTCTCAAAAACCCTTAAATCCCTATCTTTAGCCAAATGACTTCAAAATGACCTACGAACATTCGAATTCACTTCTAATCGCTCTCCTAACTCCAGAATCACCATACAGAGCTATTCCCAGGCTCGAAACCCAAACGGACATCTATACACGGAAATGCCTTACAGCCCAAACTTATGAAATTCTTCTGAAATGCTATCTTCCATAATATGCGCCGAAACGCTTCCGGGTTCTCCAAAGCCCGATCCTGACATACGCCCAAGTCCGAAATCATCATACGAACCCGCTGGAACCTTCAAATCCTGATAGTATTGTTGGTTTTGCACAATCCTCGTCACCTGTTTCCATAACAAAAGATTAGAAAAGAATTCTATTAATTAATTAATTGATTGATTCTGTTGGCTCTTTTATAAATATTAAGGAATTCATCTTTTAGCATAATTGATCATATTAATCTTAATTTATATATTAGAAATATAACAAATACTCATAGGCTCTGTACTTCAAGGGCTACTATTTAAAAAAAAGTTAATTTCTTCTTGAAATTTGAAAAAATTAAATATTACGGATCACAAAAAAAAAACCAAAAAATCAATTAAAGTCGACCGAAAGACTCTAACACTATTTTCTATGTCTAACTTATTTTAGACGCCCAAAAGGTGGAGGACTAAATACAATGGAGTACTAAGCTTTTAGGGGTCATTTGGTAAGCAAACTATTATTTAAGTCGGGAATTAAATTTATACCATCAACCAAATATGGTATAAATTAAATCACTTAACTTAGGCGTACCAAACAGCCCCAGTACTTCCGTTCTTGGTCCTTGGGAACTGGAGGAGGATGAAAATAATATAGTGAACAATCGGACCAGTAAATAAAACCTTTCTTCTAGCTATACCACCATTATTCCACCCCAAAGGGCAGACTTGCTCCAACTGATTTTTCCCCAAAAGATACCCCAAATCACCAAATGTAATATCCACAAATACCAAGATCACCTCGAAGGAATTAAAAGTACAAAATATTTAGCATTCACGCAGGATTCGGGGTCTCATAGGAGACGGTTAAGCGGAAGGATCCGAAATTGGGGCGTAAGGGTTTGCTAATAGCTGGGTCACCAAGTGTACTTTGAGAAATTGTTTACAAACTCATCATCAAAAGGAGGATAGATAGATATAAACAACTCTTCAAATTGCTAGGGTAAAAGGATTTTATGAAGGTCGAAGATAAGGCAGCAACCAATTCATTCTCTTCTTTCTATCCTTCAATTGCAGCCATATTTATAGTTACATCAGTGGAGGTGTCATGCCACACGGACAGACACAGTTGGCTAAAGTTTGGCTAAAATTGATTATATGTTGAGCTACATAGACATATAGTAAAGTGTCATGCCACACGGACAGGAATCAAGATGGCACCCGATGCCATAGAATGGCCAGGGGTGGTTTGGTAAGGTGCACGACTTCTTACAAGGAATCGATTTTAATAACACTCCACAATCCTAGCCCTACTTTTTTTTGCTTTTTTCCTTTTCTTTTCGTTTTTCCATGGTACGTTACGTCCATTCACTTTTCTTTTCTTTTTTTCTTCTTTCCTTAATTATTCTTTACTTTCACATATTTGTCTCATACGACTTCTGTTTTGAATTTATTAAATTATGACTTTGCAAAGTTTTTCTTTCACAATGTTGTATTAATATGTGATTTTAACACTTTTTCCTTTTTCTTTTTCCTCTTATGTTATTTCTTTTGTTGACTTCTAACATTCTTTAGAATCATGACATGGACCAGAGTTTTTGAATTAGCTAAATAGATTCAGCAATCATTAATTTTTTTTTGCTTGTACTTTTGTCTTTAACTTTTATTTTTTATGTCTCAAATACATTCTTGAAAGTAATATTTATACCTTTTTATGTCTCAAGTACATTCTGAAAAGTAAGTAATATTCTTAAAAGTATATATATATATATATCAAATAACATTCACAAAAATATGTTCAAATCATCAAATATGAGATTGTATCTCTGACATATTTACTATATCTCTAACAACAATAATAACAAACAAAGTGAAATCCGACAAGTGGATCTAGGAGAACAATGACCACTGGTAGATGCAAAAGTCCATGCTTCGTCAATAGTAGGGATACTGGTAAAATCTTAAAGCAAATTAGACTGAGAAAAGTATTCTCCCTCAAAAGTTGCATCAAAACGAGGGGTAATTCCTAGGTGGTGCTAGCTCCAGAATTTTCCATTGATGAGCAAACTGACAAGGTTTTATTAAACATGTAGAAGGACCAATAATAAAACAGAAAATTATATTTTGGTTATGGAGTTAATGGCTCTTTTAGTTTCTAATCATGAATAATAATGCAGAATATATTGGAGGAACTCCACCTATAATAAACACAAAAATAGGGAGACATATAGATATCAGACTATTTTTCTCTTGGAAAGTATAAAAAGTATCGTGAGAGAAAGGGGCAAGAAAAGGAAGACCTAGTATCAATTGTTGATAAAAGGGAGTTTAAATGACAAAAAATATGCAAGTTTTAAGGACAGTTTTTGAAGATTCACAAACAAATGATTACTAATTACCACATAATTAATGAATCAACGGATAGATGGTCTATTATTTTTCTCCCTGTCCTTTATCTGGTAGGAATCACTTGCTTCAATTAAAAAGGCATCTCATCTAATCATTCACAAAAAGCAAAAATTTCCCCTTCTAGACTGCTTGGTATTACCTATTAACTAATACATGATCATTAAGCAAATAATTCAAAAATACTCACGATAGGAAACATGAGGTTTTCTCGCGCACGCTCATTTATGCAATTTACTTGCTTTTCCACGTTAGTGCACCATCTGAAGACAAATATCACGCAACTCATAAATATACACTTCTGATAGTATCACTATGTGTACTATAACGTACGGCACCAAACAAACCAATACACATTGTGATTCAATCAGATTAATTAAAAGAACAATTGAAAACTAAGTAATCATAAATGCATGATTAAGAGAGAACGGGAAGAGAACAGTTAATAAGATGATGAAGAAGAGACAAAATCAGATCAGTTAAGCAAACTTTTGAAACTAATAACTTAATTAGCATCAGTGATAAACAAAGTTAGTCCAATCTACAGTGCTATCCAAGTAATATTACGCACATTTGCACGTGAAGACACACGGAGAAAGAAGGTGAACCTAGAGAGGATGTAACGAGCCGACTAGTCGTTTTGAGCTATAGCACGTCGTTCATTGATTTGAGGCCTTGTGTAGTTTCACTTCAAGTATGGTGACTTGCACATGTGGTAGGAATTGAATTTCGGGAAGTTCAGAGTTGATTCGGAAGGAAAACTCTGATTTCGGAAGCTTTAAGTTGGAAGAGTTGACTAAGGTTTGACTTTTCAGTAAACGACCTCGGAATCGAGATTAAAGGTTCCGGTAGGTTCATATAATGATTTCGGACTGGAACGTATGTTCGGGTCGAGTATTAGATCACCCGGGAGCATTTCGGCGCTTATTATGGAAAGTTGGCATTTTGAAGGTTTACAAATTTTTAAGTTTGGTTTGAGGTGGACTTTTGTGTTATCAATGTCCGTTTGGAGTTTCGAGCCTTGGAATAGGTTCGTATCGTGATTTGTGACTTGCATGCAAAGTTTGGCGTCATTCCGGAATGTTTTGATATGATTCGAACGCGCTCGTCGAAGTTTGGAAGTTTGAAAGTTTAAAGAAAGGTTTCGGTCGTAGAATCGTAGTTTTGATGTGATTTGAGGCTTCGAGCAGGTTCGTGTTATGCATTGGGACTGGTTTATGTGATTGGACGGGGTCCCGGGGCCTCGAGTGTGTTTCGAGGTGGTTTCAAACCTAATTTGGCTGAGTTGCTGGTGCTGGTGTTGTTCTTCGCAAATGCGAAGGGTCTTACACGTTCGCGAAGAAGGAGCAAGTCTAGTAGAGTCTTGCGGGTCGGTACGAGGACGTCTGTACTTATCTTCGAGAGGCTACAAGGCTATTAGGAGCACTTCCTTTCTTGATTCCTCATCGTGCGATTTGATTTCTTTGTGGCTTATGCCTTTATTTCCTTCCTACTCATTCTTATATGATGTTAGCTCGTGTCGATTGGGCATCGTTGATTTTCAGTGGTACTACAGATGTGGAGCAGGATGTTTCTCCCTGCACACTCGAGCGAGTTATCGTCTTCTTAAGGAAGGATGTTCTCTCATTCCAGCTCAGTAGCTATAATTTTTGATGGTTTCGAGACAATGCACAAATTGCTATGATGTGCACGTGTTGTTATTGCACGATGGTGTAATGGTGGGGTGCTTGTTTATGTGTCGAGGCAAAGAATGACTTGAAATGCGGATTTCTCAATGCATGATATAGAGGTTCAGCGTTTAATTCCAGCAAAGGAAAGGCAATCAGACTATGAATGTTCAGGTTCGGGTTGATGGAGTAACATGACTTGGTATTTTTGAGCGTGGTGTAATTTTCATCTATGATGTGGTGTCGTTGTTCTTGTTTGAATGTATTAAGGTTCACCGGTGTTATGGTCTTCTTTGATTTGCCTACGAGGCATGGTGCAGTAAAACGGTGCTTGAGAAGTGATTGTCAAAGATAGCGGTGTATATCGGTTTTGGGATCAAATTGGTATCTCTATTGTTGATGGCTTGAGAAAGATGATCTTCTAGGAGATTTAGAGTTGGTCGCAATTTATTAGTTCAGCTACTACAGAGATGAATTTTTATTTGAGGCAGCATTTGGATAGAGAAGGATGAGAAAGGACATGGTGGGAGGCGTCTCGCGGTGGTTGAATTACTAGCAGGTCAAGCATAAAAAGCGGTGGTCGAGCAGTTACTTAAAGAAAGTGGTTTAACCAAAGTGGGAGCGGCAGAGTAGCATATAGATTATGTGGTAGGATAGTCACATGCCTTGAAAAAGTTTAGGGAGATTTGGGGAATCATGAATGAAGGTGATTTGGTCTACGGATTTTATTTGGGATAGTGGCTACTGTACCGAGGGAGATGGAATATGGCCAAGAGGAGTTTGCTTGAAATGCAGAGGGGTGTGAACACTTGATTATCATTATGTATGCAACGTGACTTCGAGTTCGATGTGTATTGTCGCACTTTTAGTTAATACCAATGGGGAATGAAAAGATTTGTGTAGCTGGTGGACGGGCGTGGGCCCAGAATGGTTTTATTGATTTCATGGTAGTTGTACCCAGTGCAGCGTAATGAGGAGGTGTCGGTATGAAATTTTGCAGGTGGGCTATCTTCTGTGGATAGGTCTTCGGTTGTATGATTTTGAGGAAGTTTCTACGACGAGTTCTGCTTACTATCCATCGGGAGGTCGAATAGGCAATTGTGGCTGATAATTCGGGATGTTTTATGAAAGGTTTAATATGAGGTTTTGAGAATTTGGTGGGGTAACGGTGTGAGATCATGGTAATTGGGGAGTAGGAATCTGGGAGGGTTCCAGGGTTATGTAATTGTAGCTTCAAGCTAAGGTGGGGAGCCCCACTATTTACAATTGGATCGCGTGGTTGTCTTCCAATGCAGTTTCTGGTTATCGGTGTATTGGTGGGTTATTTTGACTGAGGAAAGAAAACATTAGTGGTAATTTGAGCAAAGGATTTGAGTAATGCATGTTATATTTGGCCTTATCGATTCATGTTCAGGTTTTGGGAAGACTCAGAGTTTATGCTTCTCGTGGATGTAATGTACAAGGAAAAGAATTCATTCGGGTGGTTCTTTGATGGGGTGTTCACGTGCTAGCAGCGTACTAGAGTTTGGCTTATATTCAGGACCAAGTCAGAGTGGGCGACTCACAACAATGGTCCTAGTGGGGTTTAAGAATTTAAGTCCAGTGCCTAAGGACTGTGAATGTTCTATGTTATCATAGGGTATGTAGTGTCGTATTAGTGGAAAGGACGAAATAGCTCGAATTCACGGAAGGTCCTGTAGAAGGGGTGTACAAGTTGGAGATGCTATCGTGTGTGTAAGGAGAATATGAGATGATTCATAAGTAATGGGACGATGTGGTCTCGTGATGCGGGTCACTCTGGACGAGTGCAGAGTTAGTTCGTTATGTTTACGAATGGAGCTATTATTATTTCTAAGGCAAGTCAGGAATAAATTTGAGGAAGCTGGGTCGGTTAGTAATGGTTGAATCAACATGATTGTGGCAGTGATCAGTTCTTTCAGTGTGAAGTTATACATGTAGTTTGTGGTTGTACGCGTGGGCTTGACAGCCACCATAACTTGATTGATTTGGGAGGTATTTAATTCAAATAATCTTGTTGTGTAACTGGTTCCAGAAGGGTCATGGCGATTTTGATCGCGGATTGAGGTTTGTGTTTTCCGCAATTTGGGAAATTCAGTTGCGTGTTGCATTGGTTCTTCTGAAATGAGCTAAGTGAAAGGTTTCTAGCCAATGAAGTATTTATTCCATTAGTAGTTCAAAGGTTATGATGAATACACGTATTATCGCGTAGCGACATGATAGGTGCAGTGAGAGGCATGGGAACTGGAAATTGAAGGTCAAGGTTGCGGTTCGATGTTGATAGAATGTCACAAGCTTGGATGAGCAGGGGTGAATTCATATGTTCAGGGTAAGCTGGCACTTTCTTTAGTGTCACTTGAGAATGATGTATGTGGAAGAGGATTTTTGTATTGACTTGCAGATTTTTTTGATTCGCTTTCTAGAATAAAATAGTTGGTGGTTATGTGCAGACTATGCTATCTGAGCAGAATGTCGTGGGAGCATACCCCACGGGGAGATTTGTATAAGTGTGACATGTTAGTCACTTGATTGTTAAAGATTGAAACCAAGTATGGAGGTTATGGTAATATCTCAAATGCGAGAGTTTATGAATGAGAAACGTTCTATTCCTTGAGCTGTGGACTATGTTAGTTTGTTCCAGATTAGACGGATGTTCTTATGTGCCCTGAATAGGTCATTGTGGATCCTGGAAAGGTTATTAGCCCAGTATTGTATGATAAGAATCGGCTTGAGGTCCGTTGATGGGTCTAGATGTGTATGTGTGCTCTACACCAGGTCGGGGGGGGGGGGGTTCATTCAGCNCTTAGGGAGGAATCTTCGGGCATTGGATGGTAATTTCGTCGTCCGATATTTCATGTAATACTCTATTGTGCTATGTGGGTTTTGAGATGGCTTGATTATTTGCACATGTGTTGAGGTCCCGCGTAGTTGTGGTGTTATGTGAGCAGGATGGCTCTCGAGATGTAGACCATATATCGCACCTTAGTTGCACTTGGGTTTCGTTGCGTATGGCACTACTTTGCCCCCCAGGATTGTATTATGCTCTCGGCGTGCTTGTGGTCAATATTCGGGCAATTCGTAAGCTTAAGCATTTCGGTTTGATGTATGTTTTCTTCTTGATTGCTATGTGCGGATCGTATGGCATGCCACCACTAGTATGTTGTGTGGATCGAGTTGCACGCCGCATCATTGTCATGTTTGGATCGGGTTGCACGCCGCAACAGTGTCACATTGGATCGGGTTGAACACCACAATAGTAAAACGTTGAGCATAGTTCCTTACACTTATTTTGTGTGCCTTGTTTTTAATCCCTTAGGTAGGTTCATAGCACCTATTCGATCGTTCTATTCGTTACGCGGGCGGGGTAATTCCCTGTCAGAGCTCGTTCTTGTTTATGAGTTATATTCGAGTTTGTAGCTTGTTGGCGCAGTTATATGAGATTTTGGTAGTGTTTGAGATTGCTTATCTCCTGAATAGCTTGTACTGGGTGAGACAAGGTTATTGGACCTAGGATCATTGCGATCGAAGTTATGAAGGGTATATTATAGAGCAAATATCGTTATTCAACTTAGAATGAGGTAATGGTCCTTATCAGGAGGAGAGACTCCATGATTTATTGATTTGGTAGGTGGTTATTAGTTCTATGCATCTCTTCCATTGTGGCGGTATTACAAGAGTTGGAACAGGACTTATATGTGTCATGAGGTATGTTGTGGGCATCAGATTCATGGAATTGCAGTTATTGTGGTCAGAGGATGTTATTTTGGTCATGTGGATTATGCGATACATGGTGTGAATTCAACAAAGGTATAGATTCATGTTTCGGTACAGTGTGTAGTAGTTGATACGATGTTTATATCTTAGAATCAGGTATTGTAGAGTACTTCGGAGGTTAGAATTTGGTTCTAAGGCTTATTGGCTAAACAAAAAGGCAAAATCTTTAGTCTGGCTCAAGCTAATATACTCAACTAGGTTGTGGCATTACCTGTAGGTGCACAAGGCGTTAAATAGTTAATTTGGAAAACTCCAGAGCAGTCCTTAAGGACGAACATATGTTTAAGTGGGGGAGAATGTAACGAACCGACCGGTCGTTTTGAGCTCTAGTACGTCATTCAGTGGCTTGAAGCCTTAAGTAGCTTCACTTCAAGTAGTATGATTTTTACGTGTGGTCGAAATTGAATTTCGGGATGTTCAGAGTTGATTCGTGTCACGAACCATTTCCGGAGTCGTGAAGGCGCCTGTCGTGGAACCAGGAAAGCCACCCATTTTATCTAACTAAATACAATTTCCAATAAAATATCCTTCTTAACAAGTGTGTGGTTAAAAATAATAATAAATTGAAATCTGGAAACCGGTTTATGAAATTCAAAACCCAAATCCTACAAACCCCGGATCCAGTGTCACACAGTCATGAGCTGCTAATACTTAATACAACAAAAAAGAAATGACCAACATAGTCTGAAAATAAATACGACAGTAGAAAAGGAAGAGAAGACGAGATCACGGTCGCCAGCTGATACCTCGTCAACTCTGATGAAACTACTGCTACTCACTGACCTGAGCTGAATCCCGCTGTACCTGGATCTGCACACAAGGTGCATGGAGTAACGTGAGTACACCAACTTAGTAGTAACGAAACCAAACTACGGGCTGAGAGGTAGTGACAGACTAAACCTCCGATAATCCGAACAACAGTATATAACTTGGACATGACAGTAATATATCAGGAAATAAAAACGATGCATCAACATATGTTTGTAACTCTGTATACTAGCATGAATTCATATAGAATCAAGAATGATGTATACTCAGTAATCAAACTCTCATAAGGTGGTCCACTCAGTACTAGAATACGGCCTTCCGGCCCAGGGAAAGTCCATCCCGGATATTACATAACACAAGTGACACAGTCACCTAGTACTGAGGAAAATGGCCGATCCAGCCCCCACGGAGAAGATCCATCTCCGGAACATAAGAACCACGGAGAAAATCCATCTCCAGAATGTAAGAACCACGGAGAAGATCCATCTCCGGAACATAATACTCGGACAAGATCCATGTCCAGGGAAATCCATCCCTCAATATCTGTGCGCTCACTGGGTGTGTAAAGACTACGGAGGGGCTCCTTTCAGCCCAAGCGCTATATCAAGCCAACGAAGGCATGATTCCAGGGTCGCTGCGGTGTGCAGTCCAGCCTCATAACTGTCTCAAAACAAGGCTCCAAGCCTCACTCAGTCAGTTCCTTCCAGTCTCACTCACAATGCTCTAACATATGAAAATCAACCCAAACCAATAATAATATAGAATAAACTAGCAACTTACGAGACTGAGGCATGAAACATATACTATAACAGGATTGAGTACATGAAAACAATAATCATAAATAGAGACAGCAATAATCGACTGTTCCGGTCTGAACATATCGGCGTGAAGCCTTAACATTTATACTTAGCATGATTTCTATTTCGTTCAAGGTAAATACCACCTTCACAGTACAAATATCAACCTGATATAACCATTAGACAGTGCCATGGGATGAGCCAGGCTACAAATATTCGGTGTACGCCCGCATGCCCGTCACTTGGCAAGTGCGTCACCTTAATTAACATCAAATATCAAATAGTTTGGGGTTTCGAACCCTCAGTTCCAAGTTTGGAAGCGTTACTTACCTCAAATCGGCTAATATACTACTCCGCAGTTCCCTTGTCTCTAAATTCGGCCTCCGAGTGCTCCAAATCTACCAACAACCAGAGGTATATCATTATAATATGCTAAGGAACTAATCCCAATCAAAATGTATCAAAAATACTCAAAAATCCAGAAATTGGTCAAACCCGACCCCCGGGCCAACGTTCCGAAACTCAGAAATTTTATACCAAACTGTTCTTCATCATCTCACGAGTTCATACATATAAAGAACACTAAATTCGAAGTCCAAATGACCTTCAAATCCCCATTTTAAAGACTCTTAATCCCAAGCCCTAATTACCCCATTTACACTGACTTTTCCCTAATTTTCCACCATAAATCCGACCTTTAATACCATATAAGCGAGCTTAGAGTCCAAAAACCTTACCTCAATGAAGAACTATCGAATCCCCTCTTCAAAACTCTTCCAAAAGCTTCAAACCCGGATGAAATATTGAGAAAAATGGCTAAAATTCGCGAAGACACGCTTTTATACTTTCTGTCCAGTGGGTCCGCACCTGCGACCACTTACTCGCACCTGCGGATCCCAGGTGTGCACTTGCGGAAAATCCCAAGGACTCTAACTTCCGCACCTGCGATCGAGCTCCCGCACATGCGGCCTTGCAGGTGCGCCAATTACTTCGCACCTGCAGACTCTTCTCACTCAGCCAACTTCCGCACCTGCGTTGCCATGTCTGCTCCTGCGGAACCGCACCTGCGGCTCCCTATCCGTAGGTGCGAAAACACCAGCAACAGAAACATCAGCAGTGACAAAACCATTCCAAACTCTTCGTTAACCATCCGAAACCATCCCGAGCCCCTCGGGACCCCAACCAAACATACCAACGCATCATATATGATCATTCAAACTTAGTCGAGCCTCCGTAACATCAAACACAACATCAAAACCCCAAAAACACATTGAATTCAAGCCTATGAACTTTGAATTTTCTAAATTCCACCAACGATGCCGAAACTACCCAAAACAACTCCGATTAACCTAAATTTTGCAGACAAATCCAAAATGACATTACGAACCTGCTCCAACTGTCGAACTTCCATTCGGACCCCGATAGTCTGTTTTCCACTGCCAACCGGAAATCGCCAAAAACTAACTTTCGCCAATTCAAGCCTAATTCTACACCGGACATCACAAAAATATTCTGAACACTCTCCTAAGTCCCATATCACCTAATGAAGCTATCCAAGCCATAAAATCCGCATTCCGAGGTCGTTTCCCAATAAGTCAACTCTCAGTTGACTTTTCCCATTATAAGGCTATCTTTAAATACTAAGTTACTGAATTCTCATTTAACCATTCTGATTTCAAGCCTATCGACTCTTACACATCAATAATAGAATAACCAGTCCATGACAAGTCAATGACAGTAAGAAAAATGCAAGTTCTACATAACGACAGACCGGGTCGTTACATTCTCCCCCACTTAAACATACGTTATTCCTTGAACGTGCCTAGAGCTGTTCCAACACCACCAAAAATTATTGTGTAACCTTCCATGCACATATTCGGAGGTGATCCCATGTCACCTTACCCCATCTACGTCCGATAACACAACAAAACTGAAATTTCATTATCAAATCCTGACCCATAGACCTTAAAACCAAATTTCCACTTCTGAAATAATTTACAAGTTCAAATTTCCACGACTATAAGCTGAAATAGTCTGAATACATTGTATCAACCCATATCCGTAACTCAAGATGAAATCACATAATATACCGCGTGGCTCAAACACTCATAGCGATAACTCCTAACCACAACAGCTATTCAAACAACTCAATACCGGTACATACCCTCTTATCAAACCATGTCTCGTTCTAACACTTCCATATACTGCCGATGATGAAAGAAAAACGTATAACCCAGTACCCATTCGCCCGATCATTATCAATACCATCCAGAGCCATAATTTGTGCAACTTGTGCACTCAATAACCACATACCAAGAGCTCAATTCATTAAATAAAGAAGACTCACACGAGAGGGATATCCTGCCACTAACACTTACCATTACCACATCATGCTGAAAGCCTGATACACATCGTGAAACCATATCACCCAAATACGACACCAAGGATCATACCTCTACCTTACTGAGCTGCAAGGCATGATCTCATCCAACCATTGGACCACATGACACACTCATAGCCACCTTGCTCAAAATCAATAACCATGCAAAAACCGACATCAATTACTCAAAGTTTCCATAATCACGGAAAATCGGACGATACCGTTCCATCCAAACCAGAAAGAACATAACAAACATGTCTCAATCCTGCAACACCCAATTACTTACCTTACTCAAATCTCGCTATACAACCTCGATAGGACTACATCATATGCACATATATAACCAACGATCACAAATCCTTGAACACCGAAAGGTAACTCATAGATCACTCCAAGACACGAATAAGATCAATGACAATCGAATGGTACATCCCTCAACAATAGCATTTCAGAGTCAACAATTCCGACTCGGTACAGACCACACACCCATACCGGCCTACTAATAACTCTAAGTCAACTCTAGTCACCCACAACAGGTAGATAACTCTCCGAACGTTCATAATGAATGAATCATGACATATACTAACACCTGGCTAGCTTTGCTCGCATCCTCGTAGTTCAAAACTACAAAAATAATTTGTTCATGAAACTTCTAGTCTCAAAATACTTGAGGTGCACCGATTACCATATCTAATCCCAATTCCACCGCTCAAATGTATAACATGCCCCTAATAATTTACCATTCTACGAGGGATACCCCCATAATTCCTCTGTGTCACCAAGAAACCTTGAATATCAGGAGTCAATCCAACAAAAGAGCGTCGTAACACCAATGAAGCACCCTTATTCAACACATTGCCTTAAACACATTGTCCTTAATGAATGTATACTCTCATCCAGCCACCCAATAGTGGTATCCTTTACCTAATCATCTGAAGCTGCCAGTTCTGACCTTCCTTCCAGAACTGAACTGTGACCTCACATACGCCACTCTCCACTATACACAAAATACCGCATACGCCATGCAATCCTATGATAAATATGAGAACTTCATGCTCCCTTCCTAGCCATAACAACTACGTACCCAGCTAGCCAAGAACTTTCCATTCGATCCCATCTAAAAACAAAATCACTATACATCACCTGGCCCTGACGCCCGTAGAAATATACATCTCCAACCGGGGTAGAAACCATTAAGAACTCCCGAATCACACTTGTACAATACCAAACCGTCAGGACTGAATCCTTCTAACTCAACCAAGCTTCGCATGCCACCAAATTCCAAGAGAATTGCTAATAAACACATGTAACAACTCATTACCTTATAAACACCCAAAGAACAAACCATATCCCTTATTATCCCGATCCAACCTACTACCAAGCTGTCCTATTTATTCAAGTTCCTTCTGACTTACCTTCGAATTGATACTTCTTCTTGCCGTAATACCACAATTCTCAATCCCGAATCACCGCACGAAACCCGAGTATAAAAAAATATACCGTCTAAGGCTCATAGGCCGCTGAACATTCCCTCAATTATCCCCAAATGCACCACATTATAAATACTTACCCTGAAGAGACTTCCTACGAATTTAAAGTCATTACCTTCACTTTCCTGATACTGGTGGATAGAATCCATGATAATGCAAATATACCACAAGCCTTGACGCCTTTCCCGTAATCTCAGTCCTAGCCCTTCTCACACCTTGGAGATCCTCAATCGCTATATATAACCTTGAATCCGTCTGAACCATTCCCGAATGCCAATTACTCTACGAAATTTCAATTACACTAACCAAGTAAACAGAGCGGCCTAACTCCGCTTGCAATCCACTTACTAGGAAAGTAATCCACACGTTTGGAGCAACAATCAAACTCATACACTGCACACACTACCCTTTCAAGTACAACTCAATCATTTAATAAATTCCATTATTCGTAAGGTACATTACAACCTGTATCGAAGAATTTCCCGTTAGTCGAGCCATTCCCAGACTCCACCTCTGTAGGGCAATAACTGATTCACCAACATACCTCGAACCGAAACCAATACAACACATAATCGTGTAATCAAATTATCAATAACGAACTCCCCCACGTGGCTCAAAGCCAAGGATCAAGACAAACAAGACTATGCCCACACATTATCACTGCCACCATACTGTGGTAGGATTCAACTAAATCCTCCATAAGTTTATATGACCCAAACCATTTAACACTCAAATCAATTGCCAATCTTGCATCCACCATTGTGATGGTCATGCCAACTCCCACAAGCGATCTAAACTCAAATTGCAACATGCATCATTTACTGATAGAGAGAACTTACTACAGATAAACATAAGGGTCACACACCTCAAGACAACCCGCAGGAGATACCCCTACTTGTTAAATCTCAAAATGTTATCTCCCTATACACTTCCGAATATCATAGCTACCACACAATCACTATACTTTCCTACAGTAAGACACAACCACTGCCTTCCCTCGAGAAATCCCATAAGCGGTATAAGAACCTGAAGCTGATGGCAATACTAACACTGGAGCTGTGGTCCAGGAATTCTTGAGCTTCTGGAAGCTCCACTCACACTCGTCTGACCACATAGATACCTTCACTGGACACCACGTATCCCTAGAATGCTACTGAACTAAGCCAACAATTCACACTTGGAGAACTTCGCACAAAGCTTCTCCTCCCTATACCCTTGTAATACCATCATCAAATGCTGAGTATGCTATCCCTGGCTACGAGAGTACGGCAGGATGCCATCAATAAATACAATACAAGGGAGTTATAACACGACTGAATACACTGTCAATTAAATACATGAACGCTGCTGGGGCATTGGTCAACCCAAAAGACATCACCAAGAACTCATAACACAACAGAAAAATCTACTTCACTCTACAACTAAGCCACACGAGAGGTCCTTCAATACACTCACAACTCGAAGCCATATTCTAATTCAATATAGACTTCAAATACTTAATGGTTCTTGCCACATTTCCTACTAGTCCATTCTTGCCACAATCAAACAACCTGAACATATCTAACTACCAATCAAACTCACCACGTAGTCATCTAGTCACAAAGTTCCATCAATAAGGACACCCACGGACATATAAGTACCCAATACATATGCTCACACAAATGAAATCTCGGCACTCAAGCTACAGATAAAAATCCGGCCTCAAGTCCTCCAGACTGGCCCCTAGCATGCTAAAATCATATCCCATTCATGGAAGTCACAAACCATCGGTGCACGGATGATACCGAGCGCTCACGTGCGTGTTTGAATACATGAAAGAAGTTCAAAGAATTACGCTTCGGGTTGAATCAATGGATTCGTACGACAAGAGTTCGAGAATGTGAGATTTTTCCTAAAGGTTCTGCAGCCTCTCGAAGATAAGTACAGACGTCTCCGTACCGATCCGCNATTGGATAAAAATAATAATAAATCAAAATTTGGAAACCAGTTTATGAAATTCAAAACCCAAATCCTACAAACCCCGGATCCAGTGTCACATAGTATGAGCTGCTAATACTTAATACAACCAAAAAAGAAATGACCAACATAGTCTGAAAAATAAATACGATGATAGAAAAGGAAGAGAAGATGAGATCACGATCGCCAGCTGATACCTCGTCAACTCTGATGAAACTGCTGCTACTCAGTGACCAGAGCTGAATCCCGCTGTACTTGGCTCTGCACACAAGTTGCAGGGAGTAACGTGAGTACACCAACTCAGTAGTAATGAAACCAAACTACGGGCTGAGAGGTAGTGACAGATTAAACTTCCGATAATCCGAACAACAGTATATAACTTGGACATGACAGTAATATATCAGGAAATAAACACGATGCATCAACATATGTCTGTAACACTGTATACTAGCATGAATTCATATGGAATCAAGAATGATGTATACTCAGTAATCAAACTCTCATAAGGTGGTCCACTCAGTACTAGAATATGGCCTTCCGGCCCAGGGAAAGTCCATCCCGGATATTACATAACACAAGTGACACAGTTACTTAGTACTGAGGAAAAAGGCTGATCCAGCCCCCACGGAGAATATCCATCTCCGGAACATAAGAACCACAGTGAAAATCCATCTCCGGAACGTAAGAACCACGAAGAAGATCCATCTCCGGAACATAATACTCGGACAAGATCCATGTCCAGGGAAATCCATCCCTCAATATCTGTGTGCTCACTGGGGGTGTAAAGACTCCTAAAGGGCTCCTTTCAGCCCAAGCGCTATATCAAGCCAACGAAGGCATGATTCCAGGGTCGCTGCGGTGTGCAGTCCGACCTCATAACTGTCTCAAAACCAGGTTCAAAGCCTCACTCAGTCAGTACCTTCCAGTCTCACTCACAATGCTCTAACATATGAAAATCAGCCCAAACCAATGATAATATAGAATAAACTAGAAACTTACGAGACTGAGGCATGAAACAAATACTATAACAGGGCTGAGTACATGAAAACAATAATCGTAAATAGAGACAACAATAATCGACCGTTCCGTTCTGAACATATCGGCGTGAAGCCTTAACATTTATACTTAGCATGATTTCTATTTCGTTCAAGGTAAATACGACCTTCACAGTAAAAATATCAACCTGAGATAACCATTAGACAGTGCCATGGGATGAGCCAGGCTAAAAATATTCGGTGTACGCTCGCATGCCCGTCACTTGGCAAGTACGTCACCTTAATTAACATCAAATATCAGATAGTTTGGGGTTTCGAACCCTCAGTTCCAAGTTTGAAAGCGTTACTTACCTCAAAATCGGTTAATATACTACTCCGCAGTGCCCTTGCCTCTAAATTTGGCCTCCGGGTGCTCCAAATCTACCAACAATCAGAGGTATATCATTATAATATGCTAAGGAACTAATCCCAATCGAAATATATCAAAAATACTCAAAAATCCCGAAATTGGTAAAACCCGACCCCCGGGCCCACGTTTCAAAATTTTTTATACCACATTGTTCTTCATCATCTCACGAGTTCGTACATATAAAGAACACTAAATTCGGAGTCCAAATGACCCCTCAAATCCCCATTTTAAAGACTCTTAATCCCAATCCCTAATTACTCCATTTACACTGATTTTTCCCTAATTTTCCACTATAAATCCGACCTTTAATCACATATAAGCGATTTTAGAGTCCAAAAACCTTACCTCAATGAAGAACTACTGAATCCCCTCTTCAAAACCCTTCCTAAAGCTTCAAACCCGGATGAAATATTGAGAAAAATGGCTAAAATTCGCGAAGGCACGCTTTTATACTTTCTGTCAAGTGGGTCCGCACCTGCGACCACTTACTCGCACCTACGGAACCACACCTACGGATCCCAGGTGCGCACTTTCGGAAAATCCCAAGGACTCTAACTTCCGCACCTGCGATCGACCTCCCGCACCTGCGGCCTCGCAGGTGCGGCAATTACCTCGCACCTTCTGACTCTTCTCACTCAGCCAACTTTCACACCTGCAGTGCCATGTCCGATCCTGCGGAACCGCACCTGCGGCTTCCTATCCGCAGGTGCGAAAACACCAGCAACAGAAACATCAGTAGTGACAAAACCATTCCAAACTCTCCGTTAACTATCCGAAATCATCCCGAACCCATCGGGACCCCAACCAAACATACCAACGCATCATATATGATCATTCAAACATAGTCGAGCCTCCGAAACATCAAACACAACATCAAAACCCCAAAAACACATCAAATCCAAGCCTATGAACTTTGAATTTTCTAAATTCCACCAACGATGCCGAAACTACCCAAAACAACTCCAATTAACCTGAAATTTTATAGACATATCCAAAATGACATTACGAACCTGCTCCAACTATCGGAATTCTATTCCGAACCCGATAGCCTATTTTCCACTGCCAACCGGAAACCGCCAAAAACTAACTTTCGCCAATTCAAGCCTAATTCTACACCGGACATCACAAAAATATTCTGAACACACTCCTAAGTCCCAAATCAACTAACGAAGCTATCTGGTCCATAAAATTTACATTCCGAGGTCGTTTCCCAATAAGTCAACTCTCAATTGACTTTTCCCATTATAAGGCTATCTTTAAATACTAAGTTACTGAATTCTCATTTAACCATTCCGATTTCAAGCCTATCGAATCTAACACATTAATAATAGAATAACCAATACATGACAATTCAATGACAGCAATAAAAATTCAAGTTCTACGTAACGACAGACCGGGTCTTTACAATTCGTAAGGAAAATTCTAATTTCGGAAGATTTAAGTTGGAAGAGTTTACTAAGGTTTGTATTTTGAGTAATGACCTCAGAATCGAGATTTAAAGGTTCCAATAGGGTACATATGATTATTTTGGACTTGAGCATATGTTCTGGTCGAGTATTGGATCACTCGGGAGCATTTTGGCGCTTATTTAGGAAAGTTAGCATTTTGAAGGTTTAAGAGTTTCTTAAGTTTGGTTTGAGGTGGAATTTGGTATTATCGATGTCAATTTGGGGTTCAGAGTCTTGGAATAGGTTCGTATCGTAATTTATGACATGCACGCAAAGTTTGGCATTATTTCAGAATTTTTTGATATGATTCAGACACGTTTGACGAAGTTTGAAAGTTTAAAGAAAGGTTTCGATCGTCGAATTGTAGTTTTGATGTTGTTTGAGGCCTCAAACAGGTTTATGTTATGCATTCAGACTGGTTGGTGTAATCGACGGGGTCTCGGGGGCCTCTAGTGTATTTCAGACCAAATTTGGCTGAGTTGCTAGTGCTGGTGTCTGGTATTGTTCTTCGCAAACACGAAGGGTCTCACGCGTTCGCGAAGAAGGATTTTTGGCCTGTTGGATTTTTTTTCATCGGCGACGCGACACCGGGGTCGCGAATGCGGAAGGGGAACCTGGAGTAGCCTACGGGAACGTGACAAGATGGTCTCGAACGTGAAGAAGGAACGGGAGTTGGGTAGTTGAGCTATTTAGACTTCACAAACAAGACGATTTGTACGCGAAAAAGAAGGGCGAGGGGAAGTAGGCATCGCGAACACGACATTAGGATAGCAAACGTGCAGAGTTTATTTGGAATCTGTGATATTTTGGTCGTCCCGATCGCGATGTTCTTACCGCGATCACGAAGAAGGACGGGCCTGGGCAGATTGATTTAAAACAGGATTTTTGCCCATTTCACTCATTTCTCTCTTGGTTTGGGAAATTTCTCTCTATATTCTTTATCTCTTATATATAATCTATATATAATTAAATAAGAGGCAAAAGCAAAATAATAAGACAAGTGGCATAACCACAAAAAGCAAAGTGACATTAGGACAAAACAAACTACCTTTCTAACTAAAAAACCTTTTGAATTTTAAATTTTGAATTA